>CABFWB010001576.1:78635-136809 GCA_902151455.1 Timema bartmani
CCCCCCCCTCCTCCCCCATACAAGGTTTTTAGTTACGCCACTGGTTCAATCTGTTAACACATTTAAATAAAATGTGAAGAAACTGAATCACACAGTTAACAGGTCTAGTAGACTAACAAGAGGTCATTAATTTTTATTTACTTTTAGTATAGCAATCAAAATATTTAACAAATAACTTTTATTATTAAAAAACAATATGCAGTCTATATATATATATTTAACTTTTCTGGTATTTATTAAAAAAAAAGTTGTCATTTTCAAAACCAAATACATGAGTATTGAGTAGCAATTAACTTATATGTTAGACTTAATACACCCCCTTTACCCACCTTTTCTTTGTTTCAGATATTTGTATATCTCAATTTAAAATGATGGAGATGTTAATGTGAATGAGAATAATTTAAACAAGCAGCAGTAAATAGTCAAAAGAATTTAAGTGGCGAATGTTGCCAACATAAAGTATGAGGTTTATGGGTTGAATTTTACATCAAGTCTTGGGTTTATTTAAATTACTTATTTGTTTAAAAGAAGATAATTTAGCACTTAGAAACAATGATTCACCAGTACTTTTATTCTTTTATCATTTTGATGCAAAATTTACATTTCAATGTGTTGTCAATAGAAGTTAATATAATGGATCAATCTTTACCAAATAAGTAAGAAATTTCTGTCAGTTCATATGAAATGTTGAAGATGATCCACTTGAGAAAAATAATGCCGTCAAATAATAATAAAAAATAGACTCCTTTTACATTATTTATAAGTAAAACTTTATATAGTTGTTTTCTTTAACGATTTTACAGTCTTTTTTTTTAAAAAAAGGAATGCTCCACAAATATTTTCCATTGTAATGGGCAAAATGTATTTAAGGTACCTACTAAGCAATATGTATATGTTCAAAAATAAGGTTCCTAAGGAAAGTGATGTGTATTAACAATTTGCTTTTAATTCTATTTGTGGAGCGAGACCCTGTTTCGAATTCCCTTGTACCTCGTTGTATAATTATAAGTATTACACAAGTATCAATATGTTTTTTTAAAGATTTAGCCTTCAATGAACTAATTTTTAAAACTCCAAAGTCTATAGCTGAAATTGATTAATTGGTTATGATATAAATTGCTCTAACCTGTCACAGTTGTGACCAAGTGTAAAATCTTTGCATTGAATGCAAGCTCCCGTTCTTGAGTCACAAGTGTCAGCAAGTCCATTACATTCACAGCGTTGACAGTTTGGAAAATTCCAAAATCCTGGTTGACATTGGTCACATTCTCGACCGTATGTATTAGGACGACATTTACACTGACCAGTTTGGGGATCACAGAAGTTGTCCAAGGCACCAATAGAGTTGCAATCACATGCTAAAAATAAATAGAAAAAATAATATTATACATTTAGTAAATTAAAAATGTAATTTTTTATCTTACAACTAGTTACATGAGAGAATAGCAAGCTTTTTAAATAAAAAAACAAAGTCATTCTTGTTAAAATTCAGTATATATTTTTTTCTTACTAACACCACGTCTCATTTCTATTCGGGTTATATGCTTGCAGCATATTAACACTGATTAAAGTACACAAGTTTTTTTAATATCCTCTATATTTATTATATCTAAAAATATATTTTAACATGTGTGTATAAAAAAGAAAGGGCTGGGCCGATGCCAATTATCAATCCAATCATTGGCTGACTATGGCACAATAGGTAAGCTGATGATAGGCACTTTGCTTGCTGATTCTTAAAACCCAATCTTTTGTTAATGCAATATTGGCAAACAGTCTTATCCTTTGTTTTGTTGCTAGGAGAGGGGTGTGGGGTGGCTGCTAGTGTACTCTGAGAAAACATTTACTTCTTTCATCAATAGCAAGAAGAGATGGGAGAGGGGATGTTGGAAATAGAGAGGTCAGTGAGAGAAAAGCTGTATTGCAGAGATTGTGACTAAGGAGGGTATATGGACAATTTTTAAAACTTAAAGGCTTTCAAAAACTATGAGTAGTGCATATCGCAAAAAAATTCTTCAAAATTACAACAATCTAAAACTTACGTGGAGTGGCCCTCACCTGGATTGTTTTTTATTTAGATGGCCCTAGAAGCTATTTAGAGTGCTCCTCGACTGATTTTTTCTTACAGTTACACGACTCTAGAAGCTATTTGGAGTAGTCTTCTCCAGATCATTTTTGAAAATTTAATGCATCTAGAGATCATTTGGAGTTTTTCTCATTTTTGTGACAGTAGTCTGAAATGTACTATACAGCTAAAAATATTTGGGGCTAGCTACTTCTAGGAAAAAATAAGTTTATGTAATGTAAGTACAGTAAAATTAATGAGAGATTTATTTTAGGGCCTAGTTTGAAATAAGCTACAATTTAAAACTAGTTTTAAGAACAATGGGCTTCTTGACATTATATATAAATTTGTCCAGAAATATTTTTCATAAATTATTATTATTGTTATTAATGTTGTTGTTATTGTTATTATTGTTGTTGTTATTATTATTATTATTATTATTATTATTATTATTATTATTATTATTATTATTATTATTATATATTATTATTATTATTTGAAATATTTCTAATAACTAAATTTAATAGAATTGTTTTGAAGGACACATGTATGAGCTCATTTATTAAACAAATTAAGCTATAAAACCCAATTAAAATTATGCTTTACCTTTACAACCTTCTGGGCCAAAACCATAAGTTCCTGGAGCACAGCGATCACAGGCACGACCAACCACATTAGGTTTACACTGACATGCACCGCCGAGAGAACTACATAAAGAGCTAACTGAACCTGTGGGATCACACTGACAAGCTGAAAAGAAAAAGGTATATCAATACTATAAAATAGCAAAGTATTATTACTGTAGAAATGAATATTCTGTGTTATATAGGATTTGAATAAAGAAATAAAATCTGTAAGTTAGAGTTATATATCAATATATTGAACTAGAAACATTATGAGCTAATATTGAGGTCACTATCTAAAATAAAAAAAATAAAAATGAAATTCATATTTGTATGCCAACTTACAAAATGCCCCTCCATGAACATAGAAACCAATGCTATGGTGATATTTTTCACAAACATCAGCAATGTTTCCTCTCACAACTTCATAATAAGCTTGACCACATCTATATCTTTCAAATTCTTGGCGCCGTATTTCATTTGGTACAGAGTCGCGAAAAAATGGTATACTTTCAATTCTTGGCACCAAAGCTATCTAAAAACAGTGGTATGACAGTATTTAAAAAGAATAGTGTCAATATAATAGGCAATTACAAGATTCAATACATGGCTACAGCATAATTCAACGTTTAACTTTCTCATGATTATGTCAATATTATTTTAAAAATTAACCATTTTGATGGTAAGCAAATATTACACCATGGATTGAGCAATATCAATATTTCAAATTGTCTTATAAGATTGAAAAAGAAATTGTCACAATTTAGTTTGTCAATTATAATTAAACATTTGCGGACAAAGGTGTCATCTCAAGAAAGAGACAATGACCAAAATGTAGAAACAGATCAATTGGTATTATTATATATATTAGCATGTACTAGTTAAAATATTTATAGTATGGTGTATAGCTGTGATGAATGAATTCACATAAATATGTTGATATACAATGTAAGAGAGGTCCTTTAATGCCTATTATTAACAAATATAGAAAATTTCTAAGAGATAGTGTGTCATTGTTTTGTTGATTATTTTATGCAAATTTATCACATCCTAACCACAACTTATAACGAGGTCACTCCAAAACCAATGCATTGCACAAAGTGATTGCTTCAATGTTTTTGTCCATCAGCGGCTGCAAACTTTGATTGTATATAACACTCTCTAACAGCCAACAAGACGTGTGTGTGTATAATATGCAATTTTTGGCCTGCTAATGATAGAGAGATCGGAGTTTGAATCCCGGTCAAGTCTAAAGAGGGTGTCTTTCCTAAATGGTCTCCCATCTGCTTCCACACAAATGCAGGTACGTTACCTCTAAAATTCTTCCTTCCTCATCCCTAGCCTATTAGAGTAATTATCATATATATATATATACATAGCCTGAACAGGTAGTAAGATACGGTACTAAAAAAAAGTGTTCATGCACTATTTTTCTGACTTGCAAGAAGAGTGGCTGATGTAGGTGCTCACTCTGGGTTTTATGCTGTCGATGTTTTCCATACAATGTCTGTAAGTAAGCTGTTTCTTGCAGGAATGGCTGTCAGTTCACACTTCTGGTTTTTCCAGGCTCTGTGGTGCTATCTCATGGTGCTGTTCCAAGAGTGGGGCTCAGTCCTGGTCTGGTTCTTGTTGAATTGGTGTCATCCCACAGATTTAGTGGTAAAAAAAATGCTATTCTCTATAATAATGTTGCTGCATTTCTGTCTGGAGTGATTCTGAAGCCTGTTTGGTTAATATGCCGTCTCTGTCCAAGTTTGCTACTTTATACATAAAATCCAATAAGAGCTTTTTTCCCTATGCCTTGGGTCCACTTGGGATGGTTGGCAGAATATACCCGGATCCACACATTATATCTTAGATGAAAGTGTCACTTAGTGTGTTTGTCTCTTGATTTCCTCTCAGGATGGAGCATTGGAGCATATCTAGAGCCATTACAATGAGCTGTGTTCTGCATGTCTTGTGTTTACAATGGGTCTTAAGAAGCATTTGCATAGCTGTTAGTTTCAAATTGGCATGCCAGTCCAAGATCCTCTGACAACACAGCCTTTAGAAGTGTTCAACTACTGTAGTAGGCCCTAACTTCCAAAATAGCATTGGGTCTGTACCAGGATTACAATCTGCGCACTTGGGATCTGTTGTCTATATTCTCCTTCAGGGATCAACAAGACTTGTGTGTGTGTGTGTGTGTGTGTGTGTGTGCACACTCAAGTCATCAACTAACAATGTATGTACTGTTTTTTACTGTTTACTACCAGTTCGGGTTATAAGCTATGTGCACTTATTATTCATGGGGCAAATTAGAATTAATGAAAGAATTCCAAATAGAGGTTGAATATTAGAGTCAGAAATGCAAACATCCTACAAATCACAAAGGAGAGAAATAAAGTTGCCTATTCTACTTAGAAGAAATTTTAATAAATAATACAGTTTGACAAAAGGAGAACCAGGATTAATAAATTCAAAGGAAGAAAATAAAAAATTAAATTGTTGAAGTGATAGAAATAAAATTATCATCTGATTTTGAGCTAAGTACTGGCATCAGGAACTGTAAAACCAGTGAAAGTTTGAATAACACCAAGAAAAGATGCAAAAACAGCATTTTGCCTGGCAAGGCTAATTTCCAATGTATTGCATGAAACATTTGAAAGACAGGGTTAAGGGGGTGTTGTATTATATGACATAATCTAAATTGGTGACAATCCTAAAGAACAATGGAATTGTATGTATTTTTAGATATTTCAAAGTGACACATTGGGACATATTACTTGTTCTTCCTTATATAACATACATATTCACTAACCTAAAGGGTGGCACCGTCTTCATAAAAATAGACTAATTGACTGTGTACTAGCAAGGGAAAGCAAAGGAGGTCTCTTGGGAGCCATATTAAATGTCAACATGCATTTAGGACTATTTCATTACATTCAGGTGCTACATAGAATCTAAAGTTCATATGTTTTGTTGTGCATGATAATAAATACAAATTTAGAAATACTATAACTATAGTAGGTAAAGACTATGTTAACTTGATGATATTCTGATTATGTAAAATTTTAAGGAAAATATATCTCAGCAGATTTCAGCTGGTAAAGTAAGTACAAATATTATAAGGTTTAATAAAGAAATAACCCGCTTAGGTGGAGGCATTGTTCAAGGCACTATTCTCGCAGGGAGAATAAACTGCCAATGATGGGGAGATTGAGGTTTGAATCTAGGTCAGGTGTACTGAGGGTGGTTTTTCCAAAATGATTTTCCAATCTTCCCCCCACGAAAATGTGAGTACACTTCCTCTAAATATAACCTTCCTAATCCTTAAAAGCATTAGCATAATTAGTACATAAGCATATAACCTGAATGGGTAGTAAGATGCAGTGCTAAAAAAATATACATAGAATTATGTGAATTTTTTAAAAATAACTTTTTACATTCCCAAGAGAATGTATAGTAATCATGTAAATTTTCATCCTCGAGATTATGATGAATCGTTATGTTTTATGTGTGTCCAAACCCAAAAAAGTGGATTTCACAATTCTATCTATCCCCATGTCTGTCTGTCCCTGGCCACATTTCTTGACAATTTGATGGATCTTGTTCAAACTTGATATCTAGATGCTATTGGGCAAAATTTCTGGGATTTTTATGAAAATGTTTACTGCAGCCCTAAAATTAAGGGTGGTTCACTGATGAGAGTTTTTTTTTTAATTTCAAAGTTTTGAAAATAGATCTAACAATTTTGTTTAAAATGTATATCTGGAAAGTGTTTGACATGAAAAATAAAACTATGTACAAGTACTTTGGGGGAAAATGGTAAAGGTAATGAGGTGTAATAAAAAAAAACCTTGCATTTGTCTGTGCTTCATGGCAATCTTAAATGATACTCTAAAGGTTCTCTGGTTAAAATCCCTGACATATCTAGCACCAAACTATAACATATTCAGATATGATATGAATTGAAACACACTTTGTGGTCTAACTCTAGACATATCCACAATCTGTCGAGCTATAGACACTGTAGAGTAAATACCTTCACAATCAATGTTATCACCCCAAAATATATAATTAATGATACTACACAATCGCATAAACCTTTTCATATTATGTATTAATAGCATAGAAGAAAATTTTCATAAATAGGTTTTCAGTAAACAACCTTTAAGTTTTCCTCATTAAAACATACACATTATCTTGTTAAATACTCTTTATATATAAATTAAACTAATTGTTTAAAAATATTTAACAAATTTCAAATTTTCAAAAATAAGTTATTGGTAAACTAGCATAAAATTACTTTTGATTCAAAAAAATAAAAACGTATTTTTACTTATAATGAAAAACTATTTTCTGATACTTATTTTGAACTCAGAAAAATAAACATATATTACTATTCATCACATCAAATATTCTCCTGATAATAATTGTGAACAAAATCGTATGAGCTATTTATAATTATTATTTAATTATGTAATTATTTAAAATGTAAAAACTTGATACCTATTTTTGAATCAAATCGGTGGAGCCCTTTTTTTATTCTGTCAAAATATATTGGGGAAACGTAATTTAAAAAAATTTAGTTAAAAAGAATGGTTATGTACAATCATGAACCAAGATCATCTAACATACCTTTCCTTAATCAGCATATACTTTATAGTGACTTTAAATATATAATGACATGTTTTCTGCAAAGAAATCAAGGATTAAATCTTTATGTAACCTATTTACTTTTAATTTGTTATTACATACATACATACATACATACATACATACACACACACACACACACACACACATACATACATACATACATTTCATTACAGGATAGGCAAGGAATTGTGCATATAGCTAAAAAAAAACTCCGTACTTTATCCATTGTGTCACCATTTTCTCCACACTTCCCTACCCTTGCATACTCCCTTCGCTTCAACAACATCCATACACCGAGTCATACATGCTGTTTCATTCTTAAAACTCCTTTTTAGCCATGTCTAAAATGACCTACCTCTTTGTTTTGATCCACACATTCTACCTTAAAATATTTGTTTTGTCATTCGATCCACATCCATCCTCTCAACATGCCTAAAACACCATAAGATGCTTCTTTCACATTGACCTATCGGATTCCCTTTAAACCACACTCCTTCAGCACATATTAGAATTTTTCCACATACATTTGTTAGATATCTCATTCCAGCTGCATTCTCCTTGCTCTTGTGTTTCTTCTGATAAACCCATGCTTCACATCCATAAAACAATGTTGGTGTTAACACACTTATATATATTGCCATATTTGCCTTGTTTGATACTATTTCATTCTTTGCAACAGTCCACATACATCCAACTACTCTCCAAGATGCATTCACCTGTCTGTCCCTTTCACCATCTATCCTTCTATTATTACAGAACATTCTACCCAAATACACAAAATAATTCACTTGTTCTAACAGTTTTCATTTATACTAAGTTGACAATCATTTCCTTATCCGCCCTTATCAATAACTATCACCTTAGTTTTGGAGATATTTATATGAAGATCCATTATGCCTGTCACCACATTTAAACAATTAAATGTATTCTGCAAGATACTTTCATTCCCAGCCATTAATATGGAATTATCTACATATAAAAGCACTCTCACATTCAAATTGTCCATTTGTACACCAACCACGTCATCACAATCATCCCTCATTTACTTATCTGTGAATACATTAAACAACCATGAAGGAATAACACCCTGTTCAATGTTAAACCATTTGCTCAAAGCTCCATCCACCCTAACACACGCTTTACTTCCATTTTACACCGTTATAATTGTTTTTACCAACCATGCATTCAAACTATACTCTCTCAGAACATTCCATAACATACTCCCATTCACCCGATCGTATGCTTTACCCAGCTCAACAAATGCACAGTAAACTTTCTTCCTTACTGCCATACATTTCTCAATCATGTGTTAAAATGCAAATATCTGGTTCATGCAGGCTTTAGCTGGCATTAAACCACATTTCTGTAAAATTAAACATTTGCTTGATTTTTACCTTTCCTCATACATGCTATGATGTAATTTACACAGACTTGTTTAAGTGGGCACATGGTATAAGGCGTCACTCTTGTAAGAGTCTAGACTGCCAATGATGGTTAGATAGGGGTTCGAATCCTTGTCAGGTGTACTGAGGGTGTTTTTTCCTAAATGGTATTTCCCTCCCCATGCTTACAAGTGGGTATACACTTCCTCTAAATTCAAACTTCCTCATCCCAAACTCATTAACATAATTAATATACATGTGTATAGTCTGAGCAGGTATTAAGACATGGTTCTAAAAATATCATACATGGGTTTATAGGGTCACCCACACTGTATGCCGCCTCAAAGCCCCCACATATGTTAATCCGACACAGAAAAGGGCTCATGTATTTCAAATGTTTATGACATTGACTTACATTTCCACATTATAGGAACAAGATGGATTTGAATTAAGTTTTTCTAGCCTTTATAGACTATTAATAATATCTGAAGACAACAAACAGCAACAATATATGACCTTCATCATCACTAACTGTTTCCAGACAGTGGCCGGATAAGTTTAGTAAAATGCCTCCATCTTCCTCTATAATTCCCCTATTCTTCCTCCTCTAATTTCTTCCATTCTTCTCCTCTCACTTGAACACTTTCTCTTATCTGCTCCTCCCAACTCTTTCTTTGCCTCTTTTGCAGTCTTTTTCCTACATTCTTCATTTCCAAAATTTTCTTTGGCATCCTCTCTTTTTCAATCCTCATTACATGACCATAACATCTCAGTCTTGCTTCCTCTAAAACTATACTCTACTACTACAATATATGACCTGATACTTTCAAATACGAAGGATTATATCTTTGATTGGGTGGTAAAATTCTAGTGTGTATACTAAAAACACACCATATTTTACAAGAAGAAAAGATAAATGTTTATAGTGAAAGAATGCCTGCCATGGGGTGATAAGATTATTCTAACATCAACATTACAGCAGGGTATCATGATAATGTTACCTTAATCCAGGCAATCTCTAAAGCTAAATACTTTGTACAAAGTTGTCATGTAATCCAATATACACATAAATAAGCAGCAATAGTGTATTTGATATAATGGATTAGAGCTTTTCTACAAAAAATATTCTGTTTTATCTAGGAAATTATACCTGTTTTTATAAAAAGATTGAATTCATAATGCTTCAAATATATATTGTTTTAGAGTGACTAAACATATCACATATAGTATATTTTTTATTGATGCACTTACCGAATCAACTAGAACTGATGCTGATGGAGTTTCTAGCTGTTTATCATAATTTTTGAATTCCAATTTGATTCTATATTGTTTGCCTGCTTCCAAACAAACAGGTGGGTAAACAGTTACACTTCGGGTTCCTAAAAGATAGTAATATTTTATATTATCAAATTATGCATCTGATTAAACTCTTAATGCAAAGAAAGCTTGAGTCCAAGTTTTACCACATCAAGAAAAATAAAACATAAGAAAATATGTTTGTGTCATTCAAATGTGTTCTTTTCTGCTCATATGTGCCCAAACTTGAATATATGTAGGTCAATCTTAACCCCCAAATATTGAAAATATAATGAAACAAAAATATGTTTGTTTGAATCGATTGTGCTCTGTTTTTCTAAAAAATCTGCCTTTTAGTTTTTATGGAACCTTTTATGTGGTGGGTCAGTTTGAGTTATAAATATTCTATAAAAGAAGAACATTTTAATTCAACCTTCACACTTAATATTGTATCAAAGTTTAATTTTAGACCAAAAATATTCATGTATCGGCACATATAATCCCAATTTGAACACTAACAAATGGCACAAACTTATTTGCAAGTGTGGAAGTTTTGAAGAAGTGTAAAAGTCTAAGAATAAATGAAAAGAAAAGTGTGTTTGTTCCTTTCTATGCCTAAACTAACTCTCCTTTCAGGCAGTCTTCCTTCACTATCACTTACTTTACATTTTTGAACTGTTTTTCTATACTGTCCCACTATACAAACTTATTTCTGTAATATATTTTTCAGTGTGTGGATGGTTGGCTTGAATCAAACATTTTAAAACCAGAAATGTTCTTATGCTAAATTTTTGAGTATCCTACATAAGAACATTTTTTGTTAACAGTAGGTACAAATGTAGCTCAATCAAATGAAAATGATTTATTTCTTGTGTTTTTCAAAATGTTGTGGGCTGGTTTGAAACTAAAACTTTCTTTGCATTAAAGGTTCTATATAATACATAAGTTTTTAGCACAAATGTTTATTTTTTGACACATATGAACAAAAGGAGCAAAAACAAGTTGTGAAAATTTTAACTTAGCCAATGTGATGGGTCAACTTGAGTTCCGCTGATAACATGAATAAATTCATTAAAATAGAAAGCTTCACATTTCATAATAATAACACTCAAATTATAGCAGTAGTTCCAATTTGAATTTGGCTTAATCTTGTTTAAGATACACAAATTACAAAATAATATAATATTTCAGTACTTATTTAGAAAACACTTGTTAGAACCTTCTGGTAATTTTTGTATTTTAGCATAGAATGAATACTTACGTTGAAGTTAACACAATTCAAGAGTGAATTTTTTGCTTCATCATACAATATGTATTTCTTGCTTCCCAAATGTTTCTTTCCATGGGTCAAACAAATAGAAGTCAAAGGGTGAAAAATCAAGGTATTTTATTGTTCCTAATCAAGGGATTGACCACAGTTCACCAATATCCCTCTGATTTGATGTAAAGAGATGTACATAGTATATATCTTACCTACTCTGGCTTTGATTATTATTTTACTAGAATCTTAAATATGATTAAAATACATTTATATATTTGTTTTGTAATATCGTTTACATTTCACATACCTTCTGGTAGATCGGTAATTTTAATGTCATCTTGAGGTAAAGAATTAGCACATGGACCATTTTGATCCACAGGGCCAGTTCTTTCTACAATAACTCTTACATCTTCCCATTTTCCTGGCAACTGAAAGAATAATTACTATGAATCAAAGTTTTCCTTGAAAAATCAAATTGCATATATCAACACAATTAACGAACCGATTGATTGACAAAATAATTTAAAATGCTTGCTTGATCAGTTGTATTTTGCACTAAACAGAAAAAAGAATTATTTCAAAATAACCACTAAATTTATGTAAATGTGTATTGGAGATAGAAAGTGATTTGAATTACTAAAAAATATATTCTGCAATTTTCAAAATCTCACTAATCCCAAAAGTTTAAAAATAAATTTATTTTAACATCAAATGTTTAAAAATACATTTTTTTATCTATATAATTAAGTGATAACACATAACTTCAATGAAAAGACTCCCTTTAACCTAAATTTTTAAAATACATCATATTTTTTAAGTGGTATACCATGGATTGTTAGCAGGGCTTGTTTAAACTGTGAATGTAAATTGTTCTCACCACTCAGTATAACACTCATTGGTCAGGTATAAACATTCCCATGTGAGGTGTGTAAACAGGGGTGGATCCAGATCATTTTCAGAGGGGGGTCATAGTTATAAATAACATAGCTACTTACAATGTTACATTTCTGTTTAAAGCCATTTAATAATTTCTCATTCATATTTGAGCTTATGCATGTTTTAAATCTTAAGTGGTTTTAAAGATCTATTGCGTTATTAATGTGAAAATTGAAATGAATTTTTAACAATTTGTTAATTAACCGAATGATTTATAATCTCAATTAAATAGACTATGTTTACTATTGCATTTTAAAAATTGATTATTAAGTACATCAAGTGGAAGCTCGACAATGATGAGCCTATAAAACTTTCGATCTCGAGCTGGAGCTTAAGTAACTAGCTCAGCTTGAAGCTCGGAATACGAGTACTCGCAGAATCCTAGTAAAATAGTAACACATTTATTGACAACCAAAATTAATTAATTCTAACACTGATGAAATTTGAGTTATCTTTAATACAAACCAGTAAAACAAAAGAATGTTACCTGGGGTTCGTATCTAATAACAATATCATATTCCATGCTCGTTTGAATGTTATCCACAATAAACTCCAATTTAGAATCTTCAAATGTCCTCATGAATCCTGTTCCTGTCCAAGTGTTTTCTCTACCATCTCGAAAAGGTTCTCGTATGACTACTTGACAATTCTATAACAATAAAACATAAAATTGCTTAGGTTTGGTATTATTGTTCAGCATTATAGCAAGTAACTAGAACTGCCAGCTCCAATGAAACTAATAACTCAAAAATAACAATCAATACCTCTTTTTCTTTAACATCAAAAATGTTTGGGTATGATAAATCATAATTTAGAGCTAGGCAGAATTGCAGCCTGAACAGAGAAACAAACAAGAAACTTTCTATTTTTTAACAACATGAAAAAAATAATCACTATTCTTGTTTTTTCTCAACACTTAATGATCTAATTTGGTAGAATCAAACAGTTTAACGAATTTAATGAATAATTTGTCTATTGACTAAGATAAGATAAAAGTAGAATAGGTATAGAGTTAACTTAATTTGTTATATATTATTTTATAAAAATACAATATATAAACATTTAGATTTTTAAAACAATTTTAATAACCAATAAAAATTTCAAAATATTTGTATGCAAATTTATAACATATCTCTAAAAGGATCTCTTTTCACTTTTTGAAGCATTTTTTATATCTTTGGAAGATGGTACAGGAAAAGTGGGTAGAAACATATACATGTTCTTATCTAAATGTTCTATGATATTTTACCTATTTCCTTTTGCTCCCCTTTGTGTTTTTTGGTTTCCTGTATTAAGAAGTTGTGTTGCGTATTTCACTCTCCTCTGTTGAGCTACGATAGAACGAAACCTGGGTCGGCAGATTGGGTGGTAATGATCGATTTTCTTCGAGAGGCAGCCATTACCTCTCTGTCCAGTGACAATAGTGTAAAGTATGAACTGTGTTCTTCATTTCATTGTAAAAGCCATATTGCGTTTAATCTTTTAATATGTTCCTATCCACTTTTCCTGTACATGCTTAAGCTACTATCACACAACACTTGCTTGTACTAGAAATCAAGTGTGCTAGCTAGCGCCTAGATATCTGTATACTAGCTAGTACAATAAAAACGGGACTAGAGTATTCACACGCTGCTAGTTTGGTACTAGGTTCTAGTGCAAATATTTATGGAACGTCAGAGATTAATTTGGGGTGCGGCAGCTGCATTAATTATTAATAATGATATTGAAAATTATGAGAGGGAGCGTAGGTAAAGAATATGGACACCGGAATGGCTGAAAAGACGAAATAATGGTCGCGGGATGCTAAAAAGATACATTCGGAGGTTAGGTAAGATACATTCGGGGTGACACTAACATTTAGTATCTCCCTAAATTTGTATTCATTTATTTACGATGTGGCCCCTAAGCCCATGGGTGTCCAAGTATAGTATCATTGATCCACAAATGTTCTTGATTAGGCCTACACACACTTTAAATTCTAAAAAAACAACCACCCAAGGTTGGCATGCTATCAAGTTTATTTATATTAAAATTGGGCCTGGAACACAGTTTGTCGATTTTAGATGACATGCTTTTAATTAAATATAGTCATATTGTGGCAATTTGGTATTATATAAACAAGGATGTTTAGAATAATTTTCTGCCAACAACAAAATCACATCCGATGAACGGGACTAGAGTATTCACACGCTGCTAGTTTGGTACTAGGTTCTAGTGCAAATATTTATGGAACGTCAGAGATTAATTTGGGGTGCGGCAGCTGCATTAATTATTAATAATGATATTGAAAATTATGAGAGGGAGCGTAGGTAAAGAATATGGACACCGGAATGGCTGAAAAGACGAAATAATGGTCGCGGGATGCTAAAAAGATACATTCGGAGGTTAGGTAAGATACATTCGGGGTGACACTAACATTTAGTATCTCCCTAAATTTGTATTCATTTATTTACGATGTGGCCCCTAAGCCCATGGGTGTCCAAGTATAGTATCATTGATCCACAAATGTTCTTGATTAGGCCTACACACACTTTAAATTCTAAAAAAACAACCACCCAAGGTTGGCATGCTATCAAGTTTATTTATATTAAAATTGGGCCTGGAACACAGTTTGTCGATTTTAGATGACATGCTTTTAATTAAATATAGTCATATTGTGGCAATTTGGTATTATATAAACAAGGATGTTTAGAATAATTTTCTGCCAACAACAAAATCACATCCGATGACCATGTTGGCACCATTTCTACCATTTCTCTACACACAGTCTCAGTGTGCATTGATTGGTCGAATTACAATGACTAGTGTCGGAACTAGTATGAAAATAGCGCCTGTTCTATCCTCACAACTAGTATGGTAGCTAGTACCAAGAGGCAGAACCAGTATACTTTTTCTGATTAACACGACGCTAGATGATGACGTGCTAGCTGGTGCTAGCTAGCACACTGGATTTCAAGTATTAGCTAGTGTTGTGTGATACGGGTATTACATATAAAACAACATAATATTTAGTGTTTAAAATTCTACTGTGGCTATTGAAATAAATATGAATACACAATTAGATAATTGTATACTAATAAGTGTATGTGGGTATCTAGATTAACAATAATAAAATATCAACTAAGGAAATCCATGTGCTAGTACAGTTTTTCAAGTTTGTATCATACCTATGTTAAAGCAAATTATGAGGGGTTTGTGCTTTCTCTGCTGTTGGTAAACAAGGATGTGTGTCAAACATTGAATCTGGGATGATCAGATTAGTGAATGAACGGACATCTGAAGGGGTAAAGGGCCATCGACGTGTGCTACAAAGTTTTGTCCAAACAATAGGAGGGACGTTTAGATCCCTCTAACAGGTTGCATGTGATAACAATTTTCATTCGTGGGAGTGGCAGACTTTTTCATAGGACTAGGATTTTGAATTAAGGCCATTGAGCCCTTAATAACCATTGCCCAATGAATTAGTTTAAAAGGCGAATTACTTAAGTAAGAGCATTCTAAAAAATAATAAAGATAAAGCTATGGAATACAGACTGGCTTTACTGGAATATCACAACACTCATCTCATAATGACACATTTACTAGATACCATTGAAAATCTGCTTCCTTATGTGATACCTTATGTTACTAAACAGCACATAGTAAAATAACACTTAGACAGAAAGAGCTCGTCATTAGCTAGTTAGTTTTAAAAGTGGCTAAGTAGTTGTACAAAAAGGTAAAAATAATGTAAAGCAGAATTTAACCAAAACATGAAGTTTTGTGGTCATGCATTAGTAATGAGAGCAGTAATGTACTGTATAGGAATACAAAAGGATCTAAGGAGATCTAATCAGCCTTGATTGACACATGAGTAAATTCATTTAGAAAAAAATGTATGATCAACCTGTGATGTTAGCAATAAAAATCATAATGGTTTTAATACTAAGGTAGCTAAAATTGTTGTATATTATACAAATGTTAATTACTTACATAATACAAATGTGGATGAAAATATTGATAGTAATTTGAAATTTAGAACTATACATGTTCAGTGTATTGTTAAACCTGCAGAGTGTTGATGAAGCGGAAGTGTTATGAGCACTGGGTTCCATGAGATTGGTGCTAAATATGCTGGGTTGATGGGAATCACATGTTTATGATTTATGATTAGTGTACATATAGTAAAATTATTAGATATTAAGTAGGGTTGTTGAATGAACTTCTTAAATGTAGCTCTGGCCTTAAATTGCTAGGGAGCCGAGCGTATTAATCCCCACAGATTTCCTGGATGAATCCAGGTTCATCATCCAACTCTTCACCATTTATTTGGCTGGCTTCCTTGGTAGTCCTGGATTTGTTCTCCAACTGAATTTTTTGGACAGCATCTCAATGAGTTAACAACTATATTAATTACCCGGTGAGGTAGGTATTTAAGAATTGTCCTTCATCATACAAATATTGAAATATTAGGTAGGAGTTATTTATTAGAACTAGATCATCTACAAAAAAGTGGTGAAGTTTGGAAATATAATATGTTAAATGAATGGGTTAAGTAGTATGAAACTACCCCTTCTATTTATAAATCAAGAGTTAGATTGCATGTCATCAAGTTGCACAACATACAAACATTAAACTAAAATGGTACTATTAAGATGGACATGTCCTAGTTGAATGTACCCTCAAAATCTCGGCTAGTTAGCCACCCGCACTACTATACTATTATATTATCACGCTAAATCTTATGTTATGGATGTTTGCTGATGAACTGCAGGGAGTATCAGTAAATTTCCTCACTTTATTACTCTGATCAACATGCTCCTGAGTCGGCTAATACTGTTATCACAGCTACTGAGCTACAAGAAATCGCTAGCTCTGTTGCTTACTCGGCAGAAAATTTCAATTTCGTTACTCAGTGTAACTGAGTTGAACTAACAGAGTTCAAACATTGTACACTCTAGTTCAGTGGTATTCAACCTGTAGTACGTGTACAAACCCTAATGAATGCTATTGTTCTGTGTGTCTGCGTGATGTGTCATGATTGCTTGGCAGAGGCAGACTGAGGGTGAGGCTGTCTGGACGTCGGCAGCAAAATTACTTTCCCCCCTGCAAATCATCTCAGCCAACCAGCCAGCCATCCATGCTCAACCCTCCACCCCTCTTTCACACACACACTCATACACATCAATGTTCTGGACACCAGTCGGTTTGCAAACATCAACTACACTGTTCCTAGGGAATAATATTAAAAGACAGGGAAAATTAGTTTCAACATATGGCGCTACTGTCCGCAAACTCAAAGAATATTTTCTTTCGTTAGTACAGCGTGTACTTGTTTAGTTTGCCATGGATAAGTTTACTGTGCAGAGAAAGCGTGAAGTAGAGAAAGACACTTTTATTAGTGATATCTCTGAATCACAAGAACCCAGTAGTGCATCAATTTATGTCGCGACTTGTGATACCGGTACAAGCGGTGTTAAAGTTAGGTTCACACAATCAACGCCCCCTAAAATCACAAAAACTCTAGTGAAGTGTCGGTACTGTGACAAATCTTACATTAAATATGGATTAATTTCTAATATGTGTAATCCACCTCTTCCGATGTGTTGTTCGCAATCAAACATTATCAAACAACAGTTTGACACCATCTCTCCTACAACGGCACTTAATTACCAATCATGGTGAGTTTAAGGCTAAACCAGTTGATTTTTTTAAACGTAAAATTAAGAGTGTAAGCAAAAATTTGCTTGCCATTCACAATTTTACGCAATTATCAAAGGTGTATTTGGAAACATCATATGAACTAGCCTTGTTAACAGCCAAAAATAAGAAATCTTATACAGCAGTAGAATCTCTCATTATTCCAGGTGCTTGAATTATAGCTGATAAAATGCTAGATACTACATCTGTAAATGCAATAAAAATTACTCCACATTCCGATACGAATGTAAGTCACCAAATTTATGAAATAGGACAAGATGTGGGACAAACTGTCGAAAAAATCAAACTTGACAAGTGATTCGCAATTCAAATTTATGAATCAACGGATGTTTCTAATGATGCCCAGCTGATTGTGTACGTTCCTTATTTTGATGTTGGGAAAGGCATAATTACTGACATTATACTGGGATGTAAACGACTAACAGAGCACATGAGGGGAAAATAAATTTTTCAAACTCTTCAAGAGTTTCATTAAGCTAGAATTAGGTTTACAGTGGGTATGGTGTATCAGTTTATCAACAGATACAGCAGCTACAATGACAGGCTACAAAAGTGGTCTTGTTGCACATGTCCCTTAAATTGGCAACACTGTATCATACATAAACAAAGTTTAGTTGCAAAAAATATTACTCCTGAGTTGCATGAAACATTGAACACTGCTGTAAAAGTTGTTAATTTGATAAAGTTCCAAGCATTAAATTCCCGTCTTTTTAAGAAAATGTTTGAGGATATGGGATCTGCACAAACACACACACATGCACATGCATGCGCACACACATACATGCATACAACTATTACTACACAATGAGGTGCAATGGTTGTTACAAGGACACATGCTAGTGCACCTGTTTGAATTGAGGGAAGAAGAAAGGTGTTTCCTTTCTGAACTGAAATATGATTTGTTGACCTATTTTGAAAATCAAGAGTGGCTTTGCCAGTTAAGTTACTTGGAAGACATTTTTACCAAACTAAGTGAACTTAACCTTTAGCTGCAGGGGTTTGATCATAATATTTTTAAGACACACAGAAAGATCAACGGGTTTTATAACAAGGTATTGTTTTGGATAAATTGTGTTAGGAATGGAAGTATTGTAATCTCCCCTACTTTTTATGAATTTATTGAACAAAATGAAGTCTCAGTGATGCCATGATTGAAATCATTAAATGCCATTTGATCAGCCTCAGTAAAGCATTTCTGAAATACTTTCCACATATTGAGAAAGAGGACAAAACACATGATTGGATAGCAAATCCTTTTTATACCACAACAGTCACTTAATCTGAACTTTCCATCAAATTTAAAGAAGATTTAACTGAAATTGCTGATAGCATTCTAAAAGCAACATCTAAGACTAGGTCAGTTTGATATTTCTATACAGCAGCTCACCTTGGGTTCAAGGACTTAAGTGACGTTGCTATTTCAAAGCTTCTTCCATTCCCATCTACTTATGTGTGTGAACAAGGGCTTCTTTGCAATTACATCAATAAAAACTAAGGAGAGGAATCATATGAATCCAGAGCCAGTCCTCATCCTTGCAATCACTAGCTTTCATCCCCGGATTGAACTACTAGCTTCGAGAAAACTAGACCAGGCATGTCCTTGAATGGCTGGCTATATGTAATCATTAAATAAATATTGGCACTTTTCCTGTATTTTAATCTTATTAACGTTGTTTTAAATCCCATATAATTTTTTAATGATCTAAACTGAGCAATAAATTTGCAAAATCATATTATTATGCATTTATTTAGTTCCCTGATAGGCTATACTTACGGTGTGTAAAATCCAAAGGGGGTATAAAGTTAGATACATTATTTTTGGAAGTACACGAGCAAAAACGGGTGAATACCACTGCTCTAGTTTAATAATATGCAAAACTTCACAATTTTAAATTACAGGTGGAATAACATTATCAAAAATATATAGCCAAGAACTTTATAATTTCTGAACTTTATACTTTCTAACAACCCCTTGAAGAAAGGAAGTATTGTGATCATAAAAATAATCAAAATCGAGATTTCTATGGATGTCAATATTTCGTGATTTCCTGAAAACGAAAAAGTTGCTTTAACTATGTCATCTGTCTGTATGTAAGTCTGTAACTAATCCTAGAGAAGAAACCATTTTATCGATCGGGCTACACATAATGACAGATAAATGCAGATCTCATAATTTAATTTGTTTGCAAAAGTTTAGATCATAGGATTACAAAAAAACCAAATTAAATGAAAACACACACAATCAATTACTTTTTCATACCTCACTACTTCTACTCAGTTCAGCTTCATAGATCAGAAAGTCGAGAGTCCCTGTGTAGAAGCTCTGTTCAGGTTGGTTGCAGGTCCGGCCTGTCACATGTTGGCGACATCTACAAAGTAGATTCAAATTAGCTCAATTTGTAAATAATTAACATGATCGAAAACAAGCCACATTATTTAAAATATTTGTCTTATTTTAATGTATATATGCATCCTTAAAATATGTATCAATTAATATATGAGGTGTTCCATTTGTCTTTCTTCAGAAGCTTTAAGCCCAGATAAAATATGCTATCCAACCTTCTGTGATTGAATGGTAATAAAACTAGCTATTATGAGAGAGTGATGGCATAATATACTATATTTAGTGGAAAGTTTTAGATATATATATTTTCACTTTGGTACTTGTTTAGTTTCATATAGTCACCCCACCTGTTTTTGAATTTTTGTAATTTTGGCAGACCTGTAAAGACTAAGGCTGGGGTCCTTTTCTCTCCAACACAAAGTGTTAGTGCCAGTTTTGTTCTACTGGAGAGACTACAGCCCCTATTGTCGCAATTACCTTGCATTATTAGCAGTTTAGATCATGCTAGTGAATTAACTTTTATTATTTTATCTCAACAGTGTTTTAGTATATTTAATCTTATATTGTGTAACTAAATAATTCTTTCAAACGTCTCAAAATTAATAATATTATTAGAAATATCTTTCAGCAATAGTATTAAGTATAAAATGAAAAAATATTAGAAATATCGTCCAACAATAGCATTAAGTACAAAATTAGAAAACTATTATGTTTAACAAGAGAATATTATTATCAGTACTATAAGTAGTTGACATTTGATGGCATAGTTTATGATATTTAATAGTAGTAATAGTGGTTTTTGCACTAGAACTAACTAAGATTGGTATGCACTATTTTTTAGCACTCCGTATTCACTACCCGTTTGGGCTATACACCTATGTACTAATTACACTAATGGCTTAGGGATTAGTTAGGTTTAATTGAGAGGAAGTGCATAAGCACTTGCGTGGTAGGAGAGTGGAAAACCATTTAGGGAAAACCACCCTCAGTGCACCCGACCGAGATCAAGCCCCAATCTTTCCGTCTTCTACAGACTAGTCGAACACGATAGACCACGTGGCCACCGAAGCGGGTGGTATGCACTTTTGTTAATCTAAATTGTGAAATGACTACAAAAGACCAATAATATATTAGATTATTGCTAATTAATTACAGAAATAGTTGTAAATTGTAGTGTGTGTGAAAACTAGATGCAAAAATATTATTGTACAGATAAGCTAGGTTATATTAAATTTAACCCGCCTCGGTGGCGTAGTTAGCTAACGCGCTAGTCGTGTTGAGCTATACTGCCGAGGACGGGGAGATCAAGGTTCGAATCTCGGTCAAGTGAACTGGGGGTGGTTTTTCCTAAATTGTTTTCCCCTCTACCTCCACGCAAATGAGGGTTCCGTTCCCCTAAATTCAACCTTTCCAATTCATAATCCATCAGCGCAAGTAGTACTTAAGTGTATAACCTGAAAGGGTTGTAAGACGTGGTGCTAAATAAATATATTAAATGTAAGTTAAAGATTAATATTTAAGATATCTCATTTAGTAGGTAGTGAAAAGGTATCTTTACCGATGTAGCCAGGCCTGAACATCTGCAATAATTAGAGACCAGAGCATTGACTTAGCAATATGCCAACGATTCCAAATAATAACTTTACCCTCGTTTCTAATTGACTTGTCCATGGGCCTATACTGCAAAGGTTACCGTCATGTTTACATGTTTATATTAAATTGTTAAGGTTTGTAAGTGGAAAAACCTCTGGTGAAACATTGATATTTGATTTTTATATACAGTATTTTTTTCAGTGATCAACTAAATTCTGTATTTAAACATCAAACTGTAGTGTTTGACTCATTTTAACTCACAGCACTTAATACTCTTTTAAACTTTATACTGATTGAACAACATTATAAAAAAATGAAAATGAGAAAGTCACTGAAGAATAGGAAGTTTCACTTTTGGTTTGTTGATTTCAATGCTAAAATTACATCCTTTTTATTATTAGTGCAATAATATTGTTTTAAATATAATGACAACTGTTGGCAATTAAACTAACAAAAATTCTTGCATAACAGTGCCGTGTGTGTGTATATATGTGTGTGTATCTTAGGGCCGGGCCGATAGGCCCGATTAGCAGATATTGCCGATGCCAGTATTTTGTTATTGATATTGCCGGTAGCCGATGCCAATTTAGTTGGGTTTTTTTTTGCAATATTACAAACATGTACAGCAACAATACTAAAAAAAAAAATTATCTGATTTTGCCACTTTTATACTTTCCATGATAGTAGTAGGTTTGTTGAATAAAAGTTTACATTAAAGTTTTAAACATTAAAGTTTGTTGGATATATTTAATTTTATTGTTAGGCCTACTGCAGTGTCATTATAAACAAGAATGTATATAGGGCCTAGTTTTATATATATATAATGTATAAAAATGAGGTGGCCCAATGGCTAAATAATTTTATAGTAAAGTAAATTGATAGAACTAAAGAAAAAGTAAAAATAAACTGCTAAGAGTAAATTTTATGAAGGCTTTCTTCATCAAATTTACTCTTAGCAGTTTATTTTTTCTTTTTCTTTAGTTCTATCAATTTACTTTACTATAGGGCCTAGTTAAAATAAATTAAAATACCAATACAAAAAATAAATAAAGAAAAACCACAAACTGAATACTGTTCACATAAGGAGAATACACATAGTTTGTTTTTAAATAAGGACCACCGATACATAAGAAAATAGTTTGGCCCTCTTGTATTAAACAAGAACATTCATAGTCATAAATAACAAATTCAAATATCAATTAGGCCCCTAAAAGAAAAATAAATCAAGAAATGACACAATAAATATCATACACACAATTTTAGAATATACCTACTTTATTTTCAAATTAATTAGGCCACCTATATACAGTAAGAAAATAATAAAAGTTTGCTTCGAAAATAAGCGGACAAAAGAATCAGGCTATGACATCATTACCAAGTTCACCAAAATAAAAAAATGCCAAGAAAGGCATTTCTAGGTATATTTTTTATTGAAGTACTAATAAAAATATTCCCAGACAATGGGAAGTTTTGTCTTTGCTGTTTGTTTTATTAGTTGTCAATTACATTATTAATATATTAATTCTCAGTTAAATGAAAAAATAATTAAATAACTATTTACAACAGCAGTAAATTGGTACTTTGACATTACACTTGAACGCGCTCTAAGAACTGATCTCGGGGAGCGCTCAGTGAGCAATCGATAGAGCGAATCTTGGAGCGCTCAGTAATCGACATGCAGCTGACATCATGAACCATGAAGAAAAAAAAACACGATTACTGAATGCGGTTCTGTGCAGCTAGCCTACGCAATAGCACAATAATGATACATTATCTTGGACGTATTAGTTGTTTTTGCTGTGTGAATAAGTTATGGTTACGTAAATAAAATATAGTTTAGTTAATTCAGCCAACGGAAAAATAGGGGCTGTATAAAATACAAATAACTCAAATCCAAAATGAAAATTATTTAAATAGAAAGGAAAATGCTGTGCGCATATGTGGGCCTCGGCTCGTACTGAAAGATGTAGGTAATATTTAATATTAGGTTGGTATACAACTTGTATTCAATTACAATTACGTTACTTATAGCCATAATATGATGTATTTTTAATTTTTTATAAATCCATAACAAATAAAATCATACTGGCCCACCTAATACTGTTTTTGGTAGTGTTTAACTTTGCTACTTGAGGAAATCTTTATCTCTAATATATTTATGAAGTATTTAATAATTTGAAATAAGCCTTTAGGTAAATAAATTGAATGGTTTGTTTTGTTTAGAATGTTGGTTTTGCTGTTTAATATAAAATAAAATATCTAACGCAGAATTAAATAATTTGTGTTTACATGCAATAGACTGTATTTAAATATTTTTGTTTAGATATGAATTATATATTAATGACTTGAGAATTTAAAATATATCATAAAATATCTGCATGGTAAAAAACCGACTATCCTTGGCCGATTGCATCAATATCGGTCGATAAATTGGATCAGTTATCGGCATCAGCCCAGCCCTTATCTATACACACACACATTTCATAGAGCCTGTTTGTATCGCTACATGTTACTCTCATTGTTAACTTTAGCATAAATTTCTCCTAATTTGATTTTAAAAACATTTATTCATACCCATTACAAATGAAGGCTTGCAAAATACTTTGCATAACATTACTGTATAGGTTTTTAGTTAAAGACCAAAATAATTTGTCAAACCGCTTCACTTTCTGACTGTGCACTATAGTTTAAATAAATAATTCACAGTTTAGTTATTTTTCTGCTTTGTGAGAAATATTTAACACAGGATACATTTCAAAACTCATATGTTGTAATGGCACTTTTATAATATCATTTAATGAATGTTCAATAGGTTTAAAGATCATATTTTTAAAACTGTCCTGATCACAACACTTGAGTTCAATTTTATTTTCAAATTTTGTTTTTATTTGTTCTTATTTACCAGATCTAATACCAAATAAACTTTGAACGTGACACTTTTTTCAGTTTCAAGTATACGGTTTACAGAAACATTGCCTTCACAAAGTTGGCTGTTTGTAGTAAACCATTTTTTCCATAGGATTTTTGATGTTTCATTGATATGTTTTTCAGTTTAAACCCCCAACACAATTTAGTAGTAATTGATGTTTGCTTTGACTCTGATATTGGTTCATTTTCTTCCGCATATATTAATTATCCAAGTCATATCATTGAAAATATAAATATATTTATTTATTTTTATTTAGCACCGCGTCTTACTACCCGTCCGAGTTATACGCTTAATTACTAATTATGCTAATAGATTAGGAATTGGGGAAAAATGAATTTAGAGGAAGTGAACCGGCATTTGCATGGAGGGAGAGTGGAAAACCATTTAGAGAAAACCACCACCAGTTCACCCGACCGAGATTTAAACCTCGATCTCCCTGTCCTCGGCAGTCTAGCTCAACATTACAAGCGCATTAGCTAACTATGTCACCGAGGCAGGTGAAAATATAACTGAAACTACAAATGCGTCACAAAAATTTAAACTGTAAAACATACTTGCAATGTCACAAATAAAATGTTCCAGCTAGATGCATATGGATGTAATCGGATGGTGATGAGGAAAGTAGAATTTTAGAGGAAATTTACCCACATTTATGTGGAAGAGTGAGAAATCGTTTAGGAAAAAGCACCCTTAATAAGCCTGACTGTGATTTTAACTCGCACATCTCCCTGTCACCGGTAATCCAGTCTAACTCAAGAATGACGACTTAGACATATAACTACCGATGTGGCTAGTATTAAATATAAGATTTAGTTTACATGAAAATTAAATGATATTACTGTTCAAAATGAACTTTGTATTTGTTGTTCAAGACTGATTCATCCTGTCATTGGTTAGTACAACCCTTGTTTATAACTACATACCTTCTCAGGTATTTTTGAAACGACGTAGCTGAGTTTAACTGAAATTACTAACTCTAAATCATTCTATAGTAATTATTTTGTTTAGAAAAAAAAATGTCACATATTGACCATGATTGAAACCACACTAAGCTAATTTGCAAGACTACAAATCTGTCTCGAGATGGACCACTTGAATTGTTGTCATATTTCCGATCCTTTGGATTGTAGGAGGACTGTGAATCAGGTCTTACAGAGTTGTGGCTGCTATTAACATAATTATGTTTATATAGTTGAAATAATAACATAAGAGAAAGATGATTAACTAACTATTGGCATTCCTGGTTGTAATAAAGTACTAATGTTGAAAACTTTAGAAATTATAGATGGTTTGAATCTTCTTGATACTGACCAAGGTCTTTATGGATGGAGGGACCTTGTATTGTGTCCAAATTGTGTTTAATATACTTTCATTTCTTTTATGAATATTTTTTTGGTGTTTATTTCACTGCCATTTTACATGTTAATAGTCCCATCAGTGTAGATTTATGTAATGTCAATTTTACATTTTTATTTTATTTTTCTGCATTCATATTATTTATTTAATTATTGTCACTATTTAAATATATACGATGTAATGACAGCCTGTATAACCATAACTGTCAATAAAAAGGTATAATTATTTATTATCTGTCTAGTTCATATTAGTAAATCAAATTTTATAACATATTTTATCTGAAATATTATATAATTTTATACTATCAAACATTAGAGGCTAGAAAAGTTTCTAGTTCGAATAAACCATTGTAACTGTTGTCCAACCTGCATTGGCCAGTGATGACATCACAGTTGCTATCATAAGAACCACCTGGATCACAGTCGCAAGCTTGACATCCATCTTGATCGTTGGAAAGTCCCCAGTATTCTTGCACACATTGATTACAATCACTGCCTGTCACATATTGTTTACATGTGCATTCTCCAGTGTACACATGGCATCCTTGGTTATCCACAGTCCCCAAGGTATTACAAGTGCATGCTAAACATTGACAAAAACAAATCACAAACGTTTAATCCACATTCGAATGTAAGAGTTTTTTGTCACTCTAAAATATGTAATTATCTAAATTAATGTAAGAAATGTTAAGTCCAATGAAAGCATAACAAACAAAATTTAAATTCGTGCCACTTGGTTTGATTCCAATGATAAGGGAAATTCTTTAGATTTCCAAGATTTTCACTTCATACAGCTGTTAACTACCTGTAAACGCAAACTTACATGAATAAAAAACCTTTGAAGAAAAATAAGATTAATTTAAATGTAAATATAGTATTTAATTATTTTAAATAAAAAACTAATGGAATAAATAATTAATTAAATATAGATAGGTTTAAACATTACCACAAAATAAGTTTTTATTCAAAATCAAGAATATACACTGCTTAGCTTGAAAGTTGTCAAGCTTACCTTACTTTGTTCCACTATTGGGTAGAGCTTATAAGACTGGGTCAAAGTGTAGTTCATCAACGTAAACAAAGTACCTATACATAATTTATATATATATTTTAAGAGTTTAGAATTGCCTTTTTTTTTTTACAGAGTTTGAGGTATAAATGTTGTTCTATATACAAATATAAGTTAAAATTAAATTGATTGAAAAATGACACCTGAACACGAGAATCAAACCCGAAACAATTGGCTTAGCTTGCCAAGTCTCTTCCACTGAGCTATCCAGGATTTGTCCCATGTTTAGGGTCATTCTTCATCCAATGTTTATTGAGATGGCAGGGTCAGTGCAAGGGCAATAACTTTTTAATACTTGTGGATACGCATTCTAAATGACCTGAGGTCAGACAAATGCAGTCTACAACATCAACGAACATAATAATGGAACTAAGAGACATTTTTGCTACACATCAATCCTAGTAAGTGACAATGGCTGTAATTTTGTGTCTGAGGAGTTTGAATGGTTTCTTAGGCTCAATGGAATTAAGCATTTAACAACAGCACCATATCACCCTGCAAGCAATGGGCAAGCAGAACGTATGGTTCAAACAGTTAAGAAACAGTTGGGAAGAACGACAGGCGACTGGCATCCTAGGCTCGCAAGAATCCTCCTCGTGTTTAGAACAACATCCAATGAAACTACAAGCCAGAGTTCAGCCCAGCTTCTAATGCATCGCCAACTCTGAACATGTCTAGATGTGCTACATCCAGTTAGACAAACATAACATATATACATCCCTGCCACAGAGTATGTTACAAAATTAATATAGACTGCAGTAATCTATAATAATACAGCTTAAAGGAAATACATTCACATTAGCACTAAGAGCAAATGGAAAAACCACAATGATAAACTGCATGAGGAAAACTATCGCTTGTTTGCCTGGCCAAGTTTGTGGAGTTAAGTCAATATATTTAACATATTTTTCTGTTCTTGTGTTTTTATTAGGGATGTCAAACTCGATTCCTCGATACCCTTGATTCTTACTGGTCTCGAAAGAATCGATCCTAACATTATGATTCTAGGTACTTCGATTCTTAGCTTTCAAAAAAACTGGCAACTAGACCAAACGGCAACATTCAGAATAGGTAATAATCGATTATCTCTCATATTAGTTTAGTTTCACTTAAATGCTGGCAAATTGTAACTATACTGTATTGCCCCGAATTTAATATGAACCTAAAATTTTGAGGTGTTCTGAATGAAAAATAAATTGTCTCAAATATAATAGGACCTGACATTATGACAGTAACAAGAGGTTAAGACTTTACAACTTTGACACACTTTTTTTAAAGTAAAAGTTAAGTGAGACTGTCAGAATACATGAATCGATTTTAAACAAACAATCGATATATAATACGTAAACTAGGGATGATAATATATCGATATATCCATCGTTAATTGATACATCACAATGTGTTATATCGAGAGTTATGATATTTTGATCACATTAAGATGGCCGCTCTCTTGCAATTATATTATTTGTCACTTTCAATTTTTAATGTTTTATTTAGCTCTTTAAATAAGACAAGTTAAATAAAAATAGAGTAAAAAAAAGTTATATTTATTTTAATTCAATGGATTTAGAGCGTAGTCCGATATAATGTTGCCAAACCCCTTCTTCACTAATTTCCGGCGAGCTAACGTGCATAGGATCAGCTATGGTGGACAACTTTATATTTTTGTAACATGTGAAATGTGTTTTTCTTTCTGTTATAAAATACGGAATTTATTGTATTAATTTCGAGTTTATATGAATATTTTGGTTTTGATTTTCAGTTTTGAAGACTTTTAGTGTGTTTGGTAAATATCTATAAGATTATGAGATTAAAGTTTCAAGCGACCATATGTTGGTTGAAATGGTTGAGTCCAAGTTTCGCAATAAGAGGGTAGTAGGGTATCAGGCACGCTAGATTTTCTGTACAATAACAATTATTATTAAATATCTAA
Organism: Timema bartmani; assembly: GCA_902151455.1. NCBI lineage: Eukaryota > Metazoa > Arthropoda > Insecta > Phasmatodea > Timematidae > Timema > Timema bartmani. The sequence continues at coordinate 107,763 of CABFWB010001576.1, forward strand.
AAAAATAGTTTTTGAGAGTTTTTACCAAGCTAATCTCTTTTATTTGACAAATAATAGTTAGAGAAAGAGTTTTTATTTTCAAGTTGCCCTACTTAAGTATTTTAAGTTGCTACCAGTATAGTACTTAAATTTTCTTTCCAATGTCATTAATTCAAAACAGTGCACGTTCATTTAATGATCCTATTTGGTGAATTAAATAGACTTGTGTTTCAATGACTGTTTATTATACGTTTACTATTTATTTTTTATTTACAAATGAGGCTTCATTTGTAGGTAATAATACATGTTTACTATAATTTAATTTCTAATTATTTTATTATTTTGATTATATGATTTAATACTTGGTAAAATTGATTTTTTTTAAATTGATATTTTCGTTAGTTTAAAAAAAAAATTATATTACTATGAACTTTTTTTAGTTTTTGGTATGTTATGAAGTTGAATACCTACATATGTTTTTATATGAGGTTGGATGCATGGAAAAAAAAATGAATACAAAATGTTTAAGAATCAGAATCGAGAATCGAGGTTTAACTTAAGAATCGAGAGTTGGAATCAAGAAAGAAAGGTCTCATGATATCTCTAGTTTTTTTTAAATTGTTACATTCCCACTTATTTAATAAAACATGTTATTTACAAGCACTACAGTAAAATGGCCATTTCTGAATAAATAAACATAAATCAACATACGTTCACAACCATCTGGATTATTTTCTACAAAATTCCAGTAGCCATGTTTACACCTGTCACAGCGTCGCCCCTCTATATATGTTTTGCAGTGACAGCGACCTGCCTCCAAGTGATTAATTAAATCTGTGCGTGATTCGCATGTTCCATCATCAATGGTCCCTCGAGGATCACATTCACATGCTGAAAATACATCATAATAATATTGTTAGTGAAAAGACAATGTCTAACACATTTTCAATAACTGTGAATTATTATTATAAGAAGAATTTTATAATATGTTTATTCCGATTCTTAAAAAAATACAATAAAAATAATTATAAATATTTTTATTATAATAATTCTTTAATGTAACAATAGCATAATCTATAATTAAGTTTAACTAAGTACCATTACACTAAGGAAACACAGAAATAATTAATCTATTTTCTAAACGATATGAAACTATACAATGATGAGTTGCCAAAAAAATGGTACATTATAAAATATATTCAAGGTATTTCTATTAAAAAAGATAAGTAAATATGTTATATTCTAAGGAAAGTAGCAACGTCTGAAACTAATAAAATATAATGCTCTACATTTGTGTAAATAATGTATTAATTAATTATTTATACAAAATAATTTAAATGTTCACTAATCACATACATTGTTTGGATGAAAACCAAAATAACACTAATGTATCTGTGAATATTGATTGGTTGGAAAGGTTCTTTAAGACATTCACATTTTTTGTGGGAAGTGACACAAATAAAGTCATTTTTGCTATTAAAAATCACATATTCTGGTAGAAAAAAATCTTAGTCGATTATCTCTGACTATTAAAATAATAATGAAACTTAAAAGACTTACAACTAAGGTCTTCAATCAATTGAGTGAAATGTCTTACTAGACAGTGACTCACGATTCACATTGTATTTTGTGATTGTTTTATTTTTCTCTCAAATTTTTTGTTCTAAGTAATTTCTATTTATAGTAAGTAAAACTATTAAAACTAACTAATATGTATGTCCTTTTTACTTTTTCACACCCCTAGGGTAGATAAAATACCGGTACTGTGATCGTCAAAAAAATCAAACTCAAGATTTTGATGGATGTTGAGGTTTCATGACCCCATGAACCAGAAAATATAGTTTTTGCAATGTCATCCTTCTATCTGTCATTGGCAAAAGAGCCAAAACCATTTTACTGATAGTTTATAGTGTTTTCATAAGGTTCCTTGGAGGGGGGTTATTGGAATGATCTATCCAATCCTAAAATTAAGGGTAGTTTAAAATCGATTTTCTCCTAATTTGCTATATCGGTTTCGATTAACTTTTGTATTCAGGTACTGTTTAGCATTACAAATAAAATTACAATGTTTGCCTTTAACTATAGAACCAGTGAATCTATTTGGATGTGATATGTTTTATATAGGCCTGGGCGGGATCCTGAGCCTTGTGGAAATGGACGTTCTTGAAACTCGGGGGGTGGGGATTAATTTTTCCTGGATTTTTCTGGAAAAATAACCATTTTCATATGAATAACAAGGCCAAGATTAAAAATTAAATATAGGAATTTAATACACAAAACATTCACTTTCAGTCTTGTCCCAATTTAATTTTTATCTTAAGTAACTTAGTTCAGTGTGTATTACCCTAACAGGTAGAAGACGCGGTGTTAAAAATGAAACTTAGTATGTTGTACTCATAGTAATGTAAGGTTGTTTGCATAAAGTAGGCCTAGGCTCTAAAATGTATTCCAGCTATTACATGAACATTGTGCAGTTATTGAATAAAATAACATTACTATCGTATATTTCAAGTGCTAAAGCAAAAAGCACTTAATAAAGTTAGGTATTTTCATTGCTGGTAATAAAGTAAATACTGAATGTTTGTTTACACACAACACGACTGTTGTTCTTATTTTCATGGTGGTGGATCAGTCTTCTTTAAATAGTGTTTCTGAAAGTGATAACAATAAAAAAAAAACATATCTTCACTCAATAAAAATATATACTTTTCCTGAGTATTTTTTAATCATTCTATCGAATTCTACTTTTGTAAAACTACATGATTGTGTAGAAAACATGGACAAAATATGTATTCGCTTTGTTTGTGGTAACGCGTTCATGTTTTAAAGTCAAGGCCATTGAAAATCAATTTGCTAACCCTGTGAAACATAATTTCAAATTAATTTTAGAAACTATTATGATTTTAATAATCTTTGAACATTTTATTTTATAAAAAGGAGAATTGATTGTGAACTGTATATTCAAACTATAGTTTGTTTCAACTGTATTAAATCGATTGCTTTATTTGATTAAACTCATATTTGAAGAGAGTATTTTGTTTTAATCTACAATAAGAATAAGAAAACATTTTACGCGAGCGCAAACATGGCTAATATTTTGAAAAAAGAGAAGATAAAGTGTCCTTGAAATGTATAAATTGTGGCAAAATTTAAAAAACTAATCATGGTAGTACTTCAAGGTTGTTGAGGAACCTTTCACAACACCCAATACTAGAGCGAGAGTTATTTTATTTCTACCACGGTATTTTTTTTTAGTTTAAATAAATGTGAAAGCTAATAATTGTATTAATATTAAATATTTAAAAAACAATTGAAGGCCTAAATTCAAAAATTAGTTTTTAAATATTTCCCGTTCATGTCCTGCTACCATGGAAAATTGTTATTTCCCGCCCAAATATTTCCCGAAGTCAAAATGTCATCCCTGGAGAGGTCTAGTTTTATATCATGTAGAATTTTTCCTGGAAGGTTTTAGGCTATTGGTCAATGAAATGAATCCAATAAAATGTTTTTTCAAAGATTCTGTCTTAAAGCACATGATCTATGGTGTGTTCTCCTATTTAATGTAGCTTCAATTTGGTTTTCTCTTTAATTTGATCGTCATCTCAACTGAAAATACAAAGATAATTACATAATATACTTCAATCTTAAATCCAAATACAAATTATATCTGGGTTTGGTTGGTTATTTTGTATTTATATTAGTAGGTTAATCATGTTTCTTTGAGAGATAAAATGTACACATGTTATAATTAATATTTAAGAATATCATTATTTAACAATATTTTACTAGTGAATAAAATTAATATTGGTAATGCATTAAACTATTAGTAATTGTGTTTATTATACTCGGAATTTTATTTCATAATTATCTTAGATGGAAGAGTAAAAACAATAATTGATTGATCAATAAACACAAAAGTTGATTTAAAATCAAAGTAGGAAACAGAAAAAATACAGGATATGCTAGACATGAGCAAATTAACTTGAAGATCTAGCTACTCGAGTTTTATGTTGTGATATTTAACAAAATAGTACTTACACTGACAAACATCTGGATCACTGAGATCTCTACTAGGATCTTGATAATAAAATGGTTTGCATTGTTCACAGTTGTGACCTATCGTATTATGAAGACAACCATCACAAATACCGCCAGTGAGATGACCTGATGCCTCCCACACTGATTCATCAAAGTGGCAACTTGTTGCATGATTGTTGCAGTTACATCCTGAATGAAATTACAAGAAAAACACATTAAATCAAAATGATACCATACTTTTAATTAGAATACAAATTAGTATGTTTATCACTTTTACTAGAGGATTACATTATTATTTATTATTATAGTTTAGAGGTGCATTGACACATGTAGGTCATAAGAGCATTTCATTATTAAACTTAATTATATAAAGTCAGTCCCCCCCAGAATTTTGCTTTGGAGGGGGGCATTAAATATATCAAAGATTTCAATGCTGCTAACTAAATTATGAATATTATTTATATTTTTCTTAAAAAACTACCCATTAACTTATTTATGAATGTAAAACATATTTTTTTACACATATATACACTTATTATTTTTATAACTAGGCTTATATTATGTTTCATGATTACATTAAAACTAATACAAAAAGCTGTAAAACAATACAAGCATAGTTTAGCATGTTCAAAGCTCATTCATTTAAGTAGAATTATATGAAAAGTTGACATGCAGTATTTAAAAAATGTATTTGAAGGTTGATTAAAATCTCAAAGTTTTAACTAAATTACTATGGATCTACCAATTGACTTATCCGAGGACTGTGTGGTACATTAGTTCAAAGATTTGCGATTCATATTGTCTAACTGCCCTAAAAATCTTTAAAAGTAAAGTTTAATGGATTTGTGAAAAAATTATCACAAATTAAAAAAATACTATGTTTTAGTTTAGGACTATAACAAGACAAAACATACTAATAAAATGCAAAAACTAAGGAAAGAAATTGATTCAACAGTTTTTTGTTTGATGTCACAATTTGAAGTTTTATCAAATTACTATGTTTAGTTTTCTAGCCTATTTTTGTAGCTCATTTAAAACTTCCAATGGAGTTATTTCAATTTCTCTATGTATGCATGCTCAGGAATGCCAATCCATACAAGCGATCCTGAGGTAGGTTTTAGCCTCCGCAATGTTGAAAAAGACCGTTCACTGGTGCTTGTGGTTACTGGGAGGGTTCCAATATTTTTAACAACACAAACATATTTGGGTATAAATTCTTGACACATTGAACAAGTGCATTGATAGCAGTCTTTTTTATAGAAACATCTTTGTCCACCAAAGAGCATAAGAATCAAATTCATTTTCAAAGACCTGAATTAAAAAGTATATATATTTGCTTATAACTCAGAAATTATAGGTTGTATAAAATATTTCAAATAAAAGATTTTTATCTTTAAGAGTACTACAATTTTAGAATGATAAGCTATTTTGTATCTCAAATAGTTGCGGAGAAATGATGACAATTTGAAAATTTCCCTTATGTAATATACCCTCAAATTCATTTTCATGAGAAATAGAGAATTGCCATCTTGTTTATAGTGATATTGAGTGTCTAGATACAAAATTTAATCAAAAATGTTTAAGTGAATTTTGAAAAAATCGAATTTTTCTCTTTTTTCTCTCCAGTTATCTACCCTTAAATTTAATGTTGGATGTTTAATGCCAAAACCCCTCAGGGGAACCTTATGTTAACCCTATATACCAAGTTTGAGCCCAATCGGTAAAATAGTTTCGGCTTGATCCCGAGTCACAGAAAGAGAGATAGCTGGACAGACAAACAGCATTGCAAAAACTACTTTTTTTTTGTTTCAGGGGGTCATTAAATGTCAACATTTATCAAAATCTCGAGTTTGATTTTTTGATGATCGCAATATACCTTCTCTCCGAGGTGTCAATAGAAAGTAATTATATATTTGAAACTGTGAAAGGATTTTACCTGAAGGCAGCAGACTTGAAATTAATAATTTCCCTATGATTTACAATTGACTTAACATGTGATCATTGAATGGTATGAAGCGAGACTTACAAAAATATTCCTGTGTAGTCTCAGCAGGCACATTAATATGAATCAGTTCTTGGCCTTGTCAATTCTGTTACAAGTGCTTCAGCTTTTTTGTAAGTCGGCTCAAACACGTTCTTGAAGGTTTCATGTGATGTTTTCGTAGTTACAATATAATTAATGTGAATGAGTGCAGAAACAAGGTAACTATAAACTGATTGTAGTGCCAAACTCACAGGAAAAGTGCAAGGAAGAAATCTGCAGTGTGTAAAGTGAAACTAAGAAACTTGTCTGGCAAATATAATTAGTGAGCATTACAGCAGCTGAAGAAGAATCCTTGTCTCCCCATGTACTAATTTCATTTAGAAAATGGTACACAGAATCAAGTAGTTCTACCATGACGCTCTACCCATCTTTTTGGTGAAAGTTTCATAATCTTTTTCTTTTAGATTTTTCAGCATATTCTATTATCATTCTTTATAAAACTTTGTTTCTTTTAAGCATGTTAAAGAAACTATAGGCTTTTCCCATCAATCCTAATAAGTTCCTTATAATTTCCACATCTGTGGCATTTCCAATAGCCAAGTTAAAGCTATGAGAAGAACAATGTACATAAAGAGCTTGCGGGAATAAATCTTTTATTAGCTTTTGTACGCCTTTAAATTTTTCACTCATTGAAGCTGCCCCACATATCCTTGACCTTGTAAGTTTGAAATCTCAATGCCTAACTTTTCAAACTATCAACAAGCTTATCAACTAGTGCCTGACCAGATCTATCTGTTACAAGTACAAATTGCAAAAATTGTTCACACAGTTTTGACTCACTTTCCTCAAAATACCTCACACACAGTGAAAATTATTCAGTTGTGGAGCTATCTGTAGTATTGTCTGCAAAAATTGAAAAACGCCTAGTTGCATTTACTTTCGACCAAATTTTATTCAAACTCAAAATCTGAATTTGTATGTTCTAACTTATATATTTAGAATTTTTAGAACCCGTTTGGAAATGTACTTCTAAATCTTCATCATCAATATCAATACATGATCAAAGTATTGCATGGAAATTAACTTCATTTTCTTCGGGTTAATTGCGGATTGAAAATTTGTGAATGCAGAGATATTATTGTCTTTCACACAGAACAACAGTTTTTATGATAGGATTCAAACTTTTCTGTTTAATTCAGCTTGAGCCACTTTCCCTCTATCAATATGTTTGTCGACAGACATTCACTTGCCTTGGCTTATTTGAAGAAGTTGTTCAAAAGTAATGCATTTGAATGGTAACTGGTCTTTTGATTACTATCAAAATAATTACATGCATGTTTCTATTTTGAATAAACACATATTAATTTCCCCAACACTTGTCCACCTGATTATCCTACTTTAAGAGGTGCAAAAAATATGAGGTATTTACAATAAGCAGAATTATTCGCTCTTGAATACACCAGTTCTACTTATCAAACCAAATATAAAGAAATCGTCATCAGCATTTTTCATTGCTAGTTGTGACAGAGAAGTCAAAGCTATTTTTGGGTTGCCAAATAATTTGAAATTTGTCTAACTTTGAATCACTGGAGAAATTCCTACACACACCTTTAATAACTGCTATATTATTTGGACTTACACAATTATTGAGCTTTACTGATGGCTTATTCACTTCAACACTGGGGCTGGTCGATCTTTTCTCATTGTTCTCACATATTTGTGCATTCACAATTTCACTTTTAGCAGGCATTTTGCCATAATTTCCACGGCCACTTAATTCAACGTTCCTTAAACAAATCACATCATCCAGGCATTTACATAGATTACCACTTTCTAGCTCAGCACTGGGTTTACCCTTTTTTTGAAAGTGGCTAAATAAATTTGTCACTTTCTTTCGTTTATCGGACATGGTTTCTTCTTTAGAGTCTTTAAATTATTAAAATCAATAGTGATTAAAAGTCAAAACATTTAAAACGTTATAATTGTCGCACCAGAGCTATGTACACAATAAACTTAATAGCTTCTACGTATGTGTAGAATAAATACAGTTTCCATGCATCTATTTTTCAAACTCAAATTCACCCTTATTCAAACGGTGATGTTAGCTGTTGCTAATACAAATTGTATACACACAAGTAACCATAATCATTTCTCTGAGAAACTTCCACAACATGAAGAAATGCCTGAGACTTATTGCGCTTTATGAGATAAGCTGGAAAAGAATGAATAAACAAAGGACAGGTCAACCCAAGTAACTCCCACCACCATAATGACTGGGAAACAAACCGGCAGACTTTTACCAATGTGAGATGCATATAATAAGTTGATCACTACAATATCCTAACTTTAAATTAATGGAAAGCTATTTATCAATATATATAGAGAGATTTATTGCAATTATTTAGAATCTTGGGGCAGATTTCCAGCTTGTCCCCCCACCCCCCAGTGTGCCCTTGTATAAAGTGCCTACATAAGGTAGGAAAAATATCAATTATTTCTGGCTTCCTAAATTTTTCCAACAATAACAATGATTTCATATAATAGACCCTTAAAAAAAAGTTAATCTTACATTGAAATAATTTATTTACCTGAAAAACTAAATTATTTATTAATTACTATTTCTCGCACGTTAAGGATTTCAAAATCCAAGTTTTATTTGGTACATATCTAATATTTTTAGCGATGTTTAATTTGAAATACGACAACTTTCTGGATAAATTTATGACTTTTTTTACATGTCAAATCAACAAAAATAGCTGTTTTATTTTGTGCACTATGTCTTACTACCCTTCCAGGCATTCAACATATTTACTATTGTAGGGTGGGTATGAGGAAAATAAAATTTAGAAGAAGTGTCCCATCATTTGTGAAGCAGGAGAGTGGGAAACAATTTAGGAAAAATATCCCTCTGTACCCCTGGCCTTAAACCTTTGAGTGCCAACATCGCTCAGAGTGATGTGCAAAATATCTGCTAAAATTGCCAGCGTCGCTCACAGCAATCCCATGTTTTCGAGCTCTTAGTTCAGTATTAAGTCAACACAGATAGGGTAGGTTTTATTTCAACTGCATTCTCATATGTTCAAGCTACTTTTGTCTTTGCACTTAGAGTTTCGATATATCGAACATGAAAATTATTTTCTAACTGTAGGAGTTTTATCTTTGGCCTTGTTTATAAACATGGCTAATAAGAGGAAAGCTGTGATTCAAGACACAGAAATACTTGCAATATTTATTGATAGCTCAAGCGAGAGTGATCAATTTTTTAGTGATTCTGAAAGCAGTGATTTTGAATTTGTAAATAATTAAACTGAACAGGAATTATATTCGAGTGAAAGTGAAAGATCGGAACAAGTAGGAGTGGCAGCTGACATTGATAAGGCAAGTGTGAATACGAGTGATTCCTATTGGGATGAAATAAATCTTGAAGATCAGGATAATCCACCATAACCTCTTCATATTTATGAAGAAGTACTAGGTTTGAAGTCCCCCCTCCTCTTCTGATTCAAAGCAAATTATTTATTTTAGACTTTATTTTACTATAACCCTGCTAAAGTTGATGGTCACTGAAACAGCTGCTATGCATAACCAAATTTTAGCATTAAATCTAAAGTTAGTTTTTTTTGTAAGCTTTGTTTTTTACTAAGTTTTTTATTTTATTTTCAGTGATGTATTCTATTTCAAGCTATTTAAATTTTCAAAGCTTAAAAATCAATGTTAAATAAAACAGTAAATTTTTTTTAAATATTTTGCTAGTGATTTTTTATTATATTTAAAAATTAAAAAAGTATATATATAATTATATAATTGGATTGGCAAGCATGTTAGCTATTTTATGTAAAAATTTGAGTGCAAGAAGTTCAGACTAATAAGTTATTAAAATTTAAACAAAATTCTGTATTTTTCAGCAAAATAGCTTGGCACTTTTAGCACATTTTTTTATAATTTCTCTTGGCACTCAAAGGGTTAACTCAAAGCCGACTTCCTTTTCACCGGCAAACCAGATCAGGTGAGGAAGATGAACCACGAGCACACCAATGCAGGTATGAACATTTGTTAATCCCTTTTATAACTGTACAACTGCATAATGAGGCCAAGTATATTAAGAGATTAAATGGATTTCCTGAGGCATTTAGGGGTTGTTTAGGAATAATTTAGAAGCACAAAAACATCCCTTGTATTTTAATGCCGCGGGGTGGGAGTATTGTTGAAGACCAGTTGTTTATCAAAGTTTACAAGTGCAGAATAGTGATTGATGTTGTAAATACCACTGATGGTGCTGAGCCACAATGCCAAATATTATAGCATTTTTGCTAAGGGGTGATTAAGTTTTGCTTCCTATTTTTGTTCTTAAATGTAGACTAATATAAATGATAGGGGTTTTTAAAGCTGGGGATTAAATTTGAAGAAAATACTGTTAAATGATCATAAGATTAAAGAAATCATAAAGATAAAAGTATGTTTTATTAATTATATACCAAATTTTGTATTTGATGAGAGTGGAAACTATAAATAGAAAGTGTGGCCCATTTGATCTGCTTTATATTTATAAAAACTTAATTTATTGAAAATGTCAAACAACATGAATATAGAATATAAATAGATGGTGTTTATGTCAAATTTAAATGGCAACTCCCTTTTTTTGGCTGTTACCAGGGATAATAGATTGGCTGTCATTGAAAATATCAAGAAAAAAATTGATCACTTTATTTTAGAATCTTCAACATGTTTTTTCTCTAAGTGTTACGTTATGGACTAAAACGTTACAAATCAACTTACCATTTGACGGGCTGTGTTGTAATCCTGGATCGCTGACCACGGACATTATCACTAAATCAGCCACTCGGCATGACTATGTGTTCATGCAATGAAAGCATACCAGGATGGCAGAAGATATAGACTAAAGTAATTTAACGGAGCTCTTGTCCTACGTAAGTCCGATTCAACATCGCGTGTTATGTTCTCCCCTCATTCTCACACCTCTCTCCTGCCTTGTTCTCATTGGTACCTTACGCCCTGTTTGAGAATGTATTACCTTTTATGGGCATGTTTTAGGTTAGAGAGAGAATATCTGACCCTATATATTGGCCGGCTTTAATTGTTTATGACACACTTGGTTCTAGGTGGCTATGGAGGCCATTCGTCGGGTAATCATTTCTTGTTTGCGCTTCATGCATCTCTATATTAGAAATAATTGCTTATATGTGCTTCACGCTTCTCTATGTTATACATAATTTCTTGTTTGCACTTCACTATGTTAGACAGAGAACTCCTTATAGATAGTTAGTGCATTACGCTTTTCACTTTAGGTGGGATTTTGTCTTTGACATGCATTTGTAAATTAGTATTAGCTAGCACTTAAACACTTATAATGTGCTTGTGCATTGTGCTTTTTGACATGTGTTTGAATTGTTAGTGCTTAACGCTGAGGATAGAGGGGCATTGCGCCCTTGTCATGCGTTTCTTATTAGTATTAGTTAGCGCTTAACACTTGTAATTTAAGGGAACATTGTGCTTTTTATCATGCATTTATTTTATTAGATGGTGCTTAAAGCTTGTAATTTAAGGGGGCATTGTGCCTTTTATAATGCATTACTGTTTGTTGGCGCTTAACACCAAATTAGCTTGGCCTTTGCTTGTCTATTATTATAATTTTTTGTTAACTTAACAATTTTAGGTTTAGTAAAACAGTCAAAAAGTCTTTTTTAGCCTCGTGAAGAATCTAAACAAATAAAATGCAGTGGCTTTATGGGATAGCTATGAAAATATATATATATATATATATATATATATATATAAAACATTTATCACATTGAAACAGAAATGACACAAATTAGAATAACTGTGAAAACTAACTACTTACTTTTACATGCATTTGTCTGCTTTCCAATGGCTGGTTTCCATTCTAAATCATTATAAAAGTCTTCACATTTCTCACAGTTTAGTCCTTTAGTGTTGTGTGTACATTCACAACGGCCATGTACCATATCTGGAATAGCTGCCACATTTGGTAATGGTAAACAATGGGATGCATGCCCATAGCATGAACATGATCCTCTTACTATCATATGGTTGATAGCATAGTAATACTTTTCCTGAAAAGTTTACAAAACTAACATTTGGTTGAGTTCCTATACACATAATTGCAATTAAAAATAAGTTTATTACTTTTTTATAGATACGTAACTATAAATCTTAATTTATTTTCTGATATTCTAGAATTTTCCCAAAAATGGGTCTTGTTATTAATTATATACTACAATTTAAAGATTCATATAAATTAAAATTTGGAATTTTATCCACGTTAAGTTTCATATACCTTTTACTGGAAAAGGGATAAGTTATTTTTTGTTGGTTTTTGTTTTGTGTAAATATCCAATACTTTAATCTGTTGAATTACTAGCCTGTATTTCCTGTCTGTCGTCAAGAAGATCATCTCCCAGAGTGTGAAGTTTGGTAAAATTAATTCTAAGATTTGTCATTTTAAGAAGATTTTGAACTTGAGGGGAGTATGGATCATCAATAGGCAGATTTGGAGGTAGAACTCGGAAGATAATCTATAAACACAATGAGCATAACACAAGTTTAATCATATAGCAGCCCAGAATTCTGGAATTGATTTTTAAAATTGTTGAAAATGATCACACAAAGGATGAAAATTGTTATATTTATATGACTAGTGAGATAAATATGGTCGAGAGCTGTCCAAATATTTTACTTGTGCTATTTTTATATATTTTTTCCCTTTGCAATTAGTAAAGGCCATTTTAGTTTAGTTTAATTACTCCTAACATTCTTTTCATGCATGCAAAGACATGTTCAATAACATAACATAAAATATTGCTTAGCTTCAGAAGATTTTGAGGAACCAACTTTTTAAATTTGCAATTTTGAACATCTTGATAATCTTATAGTTTACATCATATATCTGAAACTGACGAAAAAAATTTCAAAACTTATCTTTGCTGCCGAAAATATGACATTATACAGATTACATTAATGTTATTTCCTGAGAGGTGTTATAATCAAAATAAAATTCTCAAAATATTAAATATTCGAGTAGAAAAAATGCAACTCAACACATTGAATACAAGCTAGTCCTCATAATGGGATCAACCTTGACACCAAAATTTTTGAAACCATTATGAGACAGTACCCAGGTCTTGAGGCAGAATAATGTGGTTTTCAAATAATTTATAATGAAAATATTGCTCCCCTAACAAGAGTATACTTTCCTATTTGTTAGTGATATATGGAGATTCATGTGGAGTATGTGATTATTAGTTTATTTTTTGTTGCATGCGCAAAACGTTTTATTACCCGTTCAGGCAATTCACAATGTGAATACATTATTGGATCATATTGTAAAGTGGTCAGGGCTCTAGACCATTTCTTTTACATAATTAAATTAGTTTGCTATTGTTTACATGTTAATATGATCATACTGAAAGAATTAAATTTATAATACATTATTGTTTTCCATTAGTCTAGGCCTAATTTAAGCTCTATGCTAGGGTCAAATGTTTAATTATAAGAAAGTGGGGTTTAATATTAATTATAAATTGTCTAAATCTTAACCAAAGTTGTAAGCAATATATGTTTTAAATTTCAATTCATTAACTTCATTTTTCGGCCTTTAACTTTTAAATCTAGTACTCTTACTTTTCACTTGCTTTTTAATCTTATCGGTACCCGGAAGCTGTGAGGTGCACCTGTGGCTTGCACGTGTGGCCTCACAGTGGAAAGGGGAGGTTTGGCGCGAACAGCTAGCCAATCAGCACCTCAGATTAAGCATCTCTGTTTGACCCTATGCAGAAGGGAAGTGTCAGATGCAAGGCACTTCCTGGTCAGCACGCGAGTTGAGAGGACGTGTATTGTAAAGTTCTTTTCGTGTGGATAAAAGCGTGCTTAGAGATGGATGAGAGGAAATGGAGACCATGTGGCTAAAGGCCCACTTCATTAACTATTTAATCATCTTCATGTAGCGAGTATTTTGGTTCTTCTTTATATTAAGTAACCCAGTGAAAAATGTATAAAATGTTTATATAAAATAAAACTTAAACTTCTACTTTACAAATTTCCACTTATTTGATCGGCGATGTCCTCTACCCCCACCATTAATTTATTAACCCCGAGATGCTCTACTAAACACACTGACTGCCGTGGACCTATAACAAGCTGAGGAGAGGAAGAGAGGCGACTAGTTACAATATTTCATAAATAGAATGTTAAATACAAGTAGTAGGTCTGTAGACTTTTTGATGTGCACCAACCTCCTTAGTTGGAAAATAGCCAACTGGAAAGCCGCCATGAAATAAATTATAAGTATTATATTTTGCCAACACATTATGCAAGAGTTGTGAGGGAAGTAGTAGTAAAAATGTTTATGATTGCTCGAGTAACTTTGAACAAACCAGTATCTTACAAATTCTCAAACATAATATAAAAATAATGTTATGTAAAAATTATTGAGATAATTCTTGTATAGTCTAATGAACAAATAAAAATTGAAAACTTTTAAGCGTTGTCTTTCAAAATTCACTAAAATGTGGTCCTTTATGTTATATGATTGAACTCCTGTAAATATCCCCATAACAAGGAAAATATACATGTACATATATCATCTGCATGACTCATTGAAATTGTCTGAGTTTATTAGTTTTAATTTATTATTTAATTATAATTTAATCATAAGAATCAACAACACCTAGCTATTATTATCGAATATTTAAACTAAATTGTTCTTTCATATGTCAAGAATTGTGATCAAACACATTTTCATGATCATTTCCTACTATAATAGATATCACAAAAGACTGATTTGACAAAATATAGTTAAAAAGTCAGTATTAAATTGGTATTGAATTAATATTATTATTTGAATGTTTAAGGCAACTTTATTTGATCAAGTCATTCTATGTAATAAAATATATCATGGATTCATCATGTTTTCACTATGACAACTAGGTTGCATTTAAAATTAATTTTGATTTAATCTATGAATATTTTGAGTCTTCAAAACTAAAATTTGATTTTAAAGGTGTTTAGGTGTCTCATTAAACTGTACTAAAGATGTTCAAGCTAGTGTTGAATTATTTTCAAAAAAAATTTTTTGTAGGAAAACTATTTGTACTAACATGACTAAACAAACTTTCATTTGAAAATAAACACCGTCTCTAATTTCTCATTGTTAAATAAAAAAACTTATATAATTATTAGAGTTTTAGTGATTTAATAGTAAAATTTCACTAAATTTTAATAAATACACCAAAGTTGTTTTAACAACAGTCAGAATGTTATAGAAGGTTACCATCAATATTTATTCTAGATCAAAATCTTAAGAGTCCCTAAAACAAAAGTGTTTTCCAACAAAAACAAGTGTAAAAATATTTCTAAACTCACTTGAATACATTTGATGCCAGTTTCACAAACTAATTTAAAATTATGAATACAAAAAAAAAACTGAATAAAGGAATTATTTAATGAATATCCCTGCGTGCTACCACAAATTATCCTGCATTCATTATTTAGATTATTTAGTAAATTTTTTCACTGCAGGTTAAAAAACAACAACAATGATTTAATTTATAAAATAGCTTTTCTAATTACTGTTTTGGACAGCTTAGAAAGCATGCATGGGTTTAGAAAATAATCTAGCTTACCTCTCCATCAGTAGACGGTGCCACATTTGAGTATCTTGACTCACAAATTACATCTGTGAGTGTATGTGGACTGTGTTTTGGTACATTTGGAAAAGATGCATCACAATTGTATGCGAAATAACGATACACCTAAAAATGTAAATACAAACTTATTTCATCATTGAGATTAAATAAATATGCATACAAAATATTTCTGAAAGTTTGTTTAACTACATTCAATTTTAAAATAAATAGCCAAAATTATAAATTAAGTTAACAAGTGTTGGTATGTAATTTATGAAAGCTACATTAGTAAAATAATTACTATGAGATGGTAAATTTAAATGTTTTATAACTACCAATTTTAAACAGTGAACCTTTCCCTTGATATTTTACTCATCCAGCCCTCACATAAATTGTGATTAAAAAGTGTTTACAATGTTCATACACAAAAATAACCATTTATGTACAAAAAAACTAATTCACTTGTCCAATTAATTTTTAGATAAAACAAAAGTTAATTGAAGTTATTGTTTGTGAATAGAATAATACGTCAATCTAGCTAAATAAGCATAACAAGTTTATTTTTTCGAATCTCCTTCATGGGCCTCTTAACAAAGACCCTCAATACCTTTTAATATGATTTACCGCTCATGTTTTTACTATACTTTTGTGACATGGAGTCGTAACTCCTGCTTGTGATGGTGCTATTAGACTGTACATAAAGTTTTACACTAGTTACAGGGAAATGTTAAAAATGATTCTGTGGTATATGATGTCAGCTATTTTTAATTATTTTAATAGCTGAGCATGTGTTTATGTATATAGATTTTTATTATTATACTTATATATATATATATATTATATTGTAAGATTTTTGTTGCTATAGATTTTCACAAATAGCACTGAACATGTGTTATTTTTAGCATATCAAGTACAAAATTGATATTATAAAATTTGCATATTAAAAAGATTAAGCAATTTATGTCATAACAATATTATTACTTTAAAAAAATTAGTTTTAAAAAGATTTGATGGCAAGGTGTTGTACTAAGTTTGAAAACATTAAAAAAAGAAGAAGAAAATTCACCAAATAGGCTTAGTTGAAGTTGACAGATTGTCCACAAACAGATAAGCAGAAACTGGATGAATAGTGGCAGGCAGACATAAAGGCAATATGATTAGAGATATTTCAAACACAAGACTTCTGGATGATGGTTTGCTTGCATCTATATAAAACCCCAATAAATTGTAGACAATTTAATTTGAATTCACTTTCATAATATTGTCTTAGTTTCTATAAGACTTTACATTTTGAAGTGTATGACATAACTTGTTGCTTCAAAAACCTAATTGTGTAGAGGAGGATTTTAGAAAATTAAATTTAAAAAAATAACGAATACCCTCCCAGTCAAAGAGGGGTCCGGGGATTCAACCCCAGAAAATGAAAAGTGAATGCCCCTATAAGCTATTTTGAGAGGTCCTCATATGGAAACATTTTGAAAATTATACTCTTCTCCAAGATTGTTGCAGTGATCCTCCAAAAGAAAATGTTTAGATTTGTATACCCCTAAGAGATATTAGGAGTTGTCCTCGCTTTTAAATTCCAGACCAATAGCCAAATTTTAGCACTTTTACTGGGATTTTTCCTGATGCATAAAATTCAAGTATAATTCCCTGTTTCCCTGTATAGTGTCTGCAAAAATTTCCTATAAAATTCCTTGACTTTTCCAGGTTTTTCCAGACAAGATTAAAAAGATTCTTTACTCAACCTTTTTGTAGTTTTTATTTGTGAATGGCAATTTTTCTGTTTGTTATATTGTATAGTGATATTCGATTTTATTGTGATATTTGCCAAGTGACTGGGCATCAATTATAATGATATCTGCCCGTGATTGGGCATCAATTATTGTGATGCCGGCTTCTAAATGATGATTATGCGGATGTGGATCCGTGTATGTCTTACGGTGAGAAGTAATTAAAATAATACCGAGTTCTATGATGATGACGTGTGCATGCCTTGCTGCGCACTTGTACACGGTTATGTGATCTGATTATATGTAATTCTTATTCTTATGAAATGATTAAAACTTTTAATGTTGCACACGATTTATTTAGATGATTACACTTTCGGTACTGTAGATTTGATATTAAAGTGATACAGTTTTTGTTCATTTACAGACTGACTCAGAGAGCCAGATCTATGCAGTTCAAAGTTATGTTTTTCTGTATGGATTCATACACACAAGCTGCTTATATATGACCTACCACCTGCCTCTTGGACCCCTTGTTACCAGTATTAAAACTAACTAATAGGAGAACTCCTGGCAACCTGATGTTGTGAAGGCTAGTTTCCTATTGGGTAGAGGGAGCCTGCATGTCACATGATTTTCAAATACAATGGAGTTGGTCTTTTAAAGAAAGAAAGTTTTAAAATGCAATACATTGACATTACTTCTGAAAATGTGTGATTCTCCATGGATGAAGTATCAAAAGGAAACTTTACATACAGTTCTTTAATGAAAAATACACTTCATCCATTACTTTTTGAATATATGAGAGGGGTCCAAAACAGTATCATTACAATTGATCACATATTTCAAAAACAACCCTAACATCTACTAAACACCAACATACTTATAATCTATTTTTAAAATAGGTTATATGATGTTTAAGGTATTATTTATGGCCCTGTGCAAATGTGTTATAAAAGAAAGCATGTTTTCCCTCTTATTTATTTAGGCAATGCATTTTTTTAAGATTGGGAAACAAAATCTCTTACTTTTGTTTGTATGTTTAGGTGCATAATTAGATAAATGTTTAAATTCTCTAACTTTTCCTTATTTTTGCTTAGATTCCTGACATTTTCTTGGCATCAAAAAATTCCCTCACTTTTCCATGTTTTTTGTATCCTGGTCAGTGGCCACCCTGTATGAATAAAGGAAGAGATGGTAAAGTGCTTACCATAAATATAAGGATACTTTGCGGAAAAAAAATCATAACCTCAAAATTACAATTAATTGCCTGGAAACAATTTTAGAGTATTCCAGTGTTCTTTAGTAGTTGATTGGCCCACCTTTATTATGTTTGCAATCTCTTACACGCTTTGGCATGGAGTTTATTAGATTGTTATACTCCTCCTTGGTGATCTGACGCTACAGGCTAAGGACCTATCATTTGAGTTCCTCCTTGTTCAGGGGTTTTTTCTTCATCAGTTTGTAACCCATGGTGTTCCAAACATTTTCTATTGGGTTAAGGTCTGGACTCCTTGCAGGCCAAGGAAAAACCTCAATGTCATGTTCTGCCAGACATGTTTTGGTGACCCTCAACTTGTGAGCTGGAGCGTTATCCTGTTGGAAGATTCAATTCTTTCCAAGCAGGTTGGATATTGAGGGTAGCATCACATCTTCTAAAGTTTGACAATATCGAGTGCTGTTGATAGTTCCCTTAACGATTTTGCATTCCCCAGGGACCTCTGAGGTTATGCAACCCCATATCACTAACACATTGCCGCCCTGCTGGACAGCACATGCACGGGGAAATTTATCTGTGAGAGTTCGACAAACTCAAGACTCTGCGGTGGCAGGGGAAAAGCTCGAATCGACTCTCGTCACTGAAGACAACTCGTTGCCAAGCAGACTTGTCCCATCCAAGCCTTTCTGAGCACCCTTGAGCTCTTTGCTTTCTCTGATCATCGTTTAACAACGGTTTTTGCAGGGCGTAAAGAGAAGATAGCCTGACATCATTAAGTTGACGTGATGCAGTCATGATACTGATACCAGGACCTTTGTCAGCCTTAAATTTACTCAAAATATCACCAAGACTAGCTTTTTTATTGTTCTTACTAATATTTACAAGTTTTCTATCCTCCAATGGTGAAATTTTCTTAGGGTGGCCTGACTTGGGTCGCTCAACCACAGTCTCAGTCATGGACAATTTTTTTACTGTCTGTTCAACACAACCTCAAATCTCTCAACAAGAAACACCAGCGGTTTGCTACATTATTTTGTTTCAGTGCTACCAACTCTTCAGGGTAGTAAAAATACCTCAGCTGATTGAAAGGTGCCTATTTAAAATATTTTGAAAAATATAATTTCAAAAATGTGTTTTTGCCTTTTTTTCAATGGTTTTTAAGAAAAATTGAGAGCCTTACCACACATGTAATATTCGTTTTTTTTTCACTAATGATTAGTGTGGTCCAGAATGGTGGCATTAAACATCTACCTTATAACCAAATTGCATTGACATCTAGTAATTATTAATTTTTATCTTTTAAAAACATATTTTATATGTGGGTTCTAAAACACAAAATTCATCATAATATTTTTAAGTTTTAAGCTAAAGAGACCAATTTTTGACCAAAATGTAGAATTTCTATAATTATTTTTACATAAAACAACAATGAAGATCATAACAAATATTTAATAACACAGTCCTATAATTAACTTTTGAAGGGTGTCCTTATATTTTTGGTAAGCACTTTGATATTTTGAATGATACACAATCTGTTAAAAGCAGAGATAAATATACATATTTTAGGACAAGTTTTTGCATGAAATAGATTTGTGTTGACAGCCAAAATGCAATACTGAGCTAGCTTCAAATGAAATAGGATCTGATTTGCAACACTTTTAAAGATACAAGTGCAGCCAAGTACAATGACTTGATTACATCACTTCAGTAGATTCCTAAGCTGTTTCAAAGCTTTTACAAATACTTGCCATTTGCAGTTAATTTGAACAGTTATACATATATTCAGACCAATGTTTAACATCATCAAAAGAGAATTTCATCTTAATTGTTGTGCCACATTTAAAAAAAAATTATTAGATGCTGATAAGAAAAAGAAAGATAACTGTGTAATTTAAAATCTCAACAAAATATCTACTGTACTTTGTGTTGTGTTCATTTTGTAGTAATGTGTTGAGATATGAATAGATATCCATCTAGTGTATACATAGCAAACTTGTTTATGATTCCATAGTTGCTAGTGAAGTGTAAACCCCGTGTGTATATAGTCTTTGAATCTGGGTTGAAAATATGTCCAACTAACCTTTGTGTTTTGTGTGTTATAAAATATATTAACAGTCATGTTACAGCATTAATACACTCCTAATGCGTACTTTGCATCATAATGTATGAATGTAAAATTATGTTTTAGAAAGGATAAGAAGCAAATAAGATTAAGAAATTAAAACATTTATTAATATTTTAACTTGGCATTACATTTTTTTAAATACAAACATGGAAAATTGCGCATATAAATTTTAGTTTGAGTATATGGTTAGAAAAAAAAACTTTCCATATTTTTTTATAAGCATTGTATTATATTTTATTTAAATGTAAAAAAGAAACTATTGTGAGTTAAAGACTCAGTAGAAAAGTAAACCATTGCATGTAATTTATTTAAATAACCAAAAATATATTTTAATTATATATTAGTATCATAGCTAGAATTATTTAAATATCATTTGGTGAATAATGCTTGTTAAGTGATGGAATGGCAATCAGAAAAAATATATTATCCTTTTTTTTTTGTTAAAAGACTACTTAATAAAATAATGTGTGTCGTGTTAGAGACTTGTAAAGAACAATAGCAAGTTATTTTAAGCATAAAGTATTGAGGCTTCATTTTAGGGTTGATATAATTTTAAAAATTTACTAAAATAATTAAGTTATGTCGCATTAAAATGTATGGTTTAGAATAGATAAATTATAAAATTCTAAGATTGAAACATAAAGTTACTTTTGTTTTTGTCTTTGCTCAAAAAAAAAGAATAAAGTATTTAAATATAAAGGTAAATATCTGTGTGAGCTCCAGTCCAGGTTAAATCAAATAATAATGCTGATTATCAATCAGAATAAAATTTGAATAATCAGGCTAAATGTTTTGTGTTTTTTACTATAGAAATATAATTTTACTAGCACTATTCACTTATTTATTAAGGATAAATAGTAGTATACAAACCTGCCATGTTTTTCCAAAGTCATAAGATCTTTCTATCAGCATAGCTGCTGGTCTGAAGGTTTTGAATGTGATAATTAAGTGTGTGAAATGAAACTCTGCTTCTAAATCTAATTGAATGGTAACATTTTCAACTCCATTTTCTGATTGCCACCAGGAGCGTTTTTCTGTTCTGAAAATTACATTTTACTGATAAAAATATACAAAAATTAATACATATAGATTTTTAAAAATTATTTTAATATACCCTTAATTCTAAAAATATAAAAATAAAAGTATTCATGGATATGAATCCTGATAGTTAGAAAAAACTATTATAGAAGACTGAAACAATTTATCATTAGTGACTAAGGCCTAATCATTGTTTTATGAATCACTAATTATTTTGACTATAATAAATCTTTAAAAAACTTTGCCATATGCAATAATGTATATGTTTTATCTTGTGACATGTTCTTCTTTATTGTTGAAAAAAGTAAATGTCATGATAAGTATATAATGTTAATCACTGTTTCTCTTAATACATACCTAATCATGCTGTTCCCTTGTGGCGTAGGCAAGAAATTGTGCACATAGCTGAAAAAACAACATCCTCACTAACTTTCTACACACCTCTCTATCCTTGTATACTCTCTTCGCTTCAACAACATCCATACACCAAGTCATATATGCTATTTTATTCTTTAAACTCTTAATGTTTCTTTTCCACAGATTTGTCTACAACATTTAGCCATCTCTTACATGACCTATCCCTTCCTTTTGATCCACACAATCCACTTTCATATATTTGCTTCATCACTCGATCCACACTCATCCACTCAAAATACCCAAACAAACATAAGTTACTTTTTTCACATTGACCTATTGGATTCCCTTTCAAACCGCACTCCTTCAGCACCCATTCATTAGTAGTGACTCTGTCCATACAAATTGTTACACATACATTTCTTAGATATCTCATTCTAACCCCATTTACCTTGCCCTTGTGTTTCTCCTGATAAACACACGCTTCACACCCATAAAACAATGTTGGCGTTAATACACTTTTATATACTGCCATCTTTTCCTCTTTCAATACTACTCCATTCTTTGCAATATTACACATACATCCAACTACTCTCTGAGATGCAGTCACCTGTCCGTCAATTTCACCATCTATTCTTCTCAGATGCACAAAATTATTCACTTGTTCTAACAGTTTTAAATTTATACTAAGCTGACAACCATTTCCTGATCCGCCCTTATCAAAAACTATCACCTTAGTTTTGGAAACATTATATGAAGATCCATTTGGTCTGTCGCCACATTCAAATTATTTAATGGATGGATTCTGCAAGTAATTTTCCTTCTCAGCCATTAATACAGCATCATCTGCATATCACAGCACACTCACATTCACATTGTCCATATGTACACCAACCGCCCCCTCACAATCTTTCCACTTACATTTATCCATAAATACATTAAACAACCAGGAAAACATAGCACAAACTTGTCTAACACCCTTTTCAATGTTAAAACATTCACCCAAAGCTCCATCCACCCTAACACAAGCTTTACTTCCATAATACACCAGCATTTTTGCATTTACTAACCATGCATTCACACCATACTCTCTCAAAACAACAAATGCACAATAAACTTTATTCTCTACTGCTATAAATTTCTCAATCACTTGTTGCATTGCAAATATCTGGTCCATGCGACCTCTACCTGGTATTAAATTATACTCCATACCCCAAATTTTGTCCAAAGTTTTTTCAAGCTCCCTCACAATTAAGACTCTGTCAAAAACTTTGCTTGGAATACTCAACCAACTAATTGCCCCATAATTCTTATATCCCCTCTTAATGGCTTACTACAACGAAACAATGACAGCAATCTTCCAGTCATTAGGAACATTCACAATCCCAGCACACACAGTGAACAACCCACACAATCTAGCAAGTAATACCGTGGCCCCTACACTTAATTATTTCACTTGTGATCCCATCTATACCAACAGCTTTGCCATTCTTTAACACTTTAATAGCATTTAACACCTCAGTCTTGTTAATTCTTTCACTCTTTATAACATTTTCCCTATCTTCTGCTACTTGCTCTATGTTTTTACCATACAATTTCTCAATATAGGCTACTCCCTCCATCGTTCTCTCTTATACCATTTTCATCCATGGTCATCTCACCATGCTCATTCTGAATGCTATCTTAGGTAGGCCTATTTCCTTGCACACACAGGTACCATGAAAAGTAAAGACATTTTGATAAAATTAATAAAAAATTAAAATATTCTTATGTGACATAATTATGCTTACTGATTAAAATTATATTTGAATTAAATGTAAATATTTTCAGTTTTTGTGAACAATTATAATTATTATACATTAAACATTTATTTATTTATGGCCTAGACTTTTATATTTCAAAAATTAACTTTGTTTAGTAAATAACTATCGTTAGGTATTTATTTACTAAAGTGGAATCTATTTACAAACAGGGTCCGTAACATAGTTTTTGTTATTCAAAATGGCGTACGGTATGTGAATCACCTGAACTATGGCTCCATTATGATTACACAATTCACCTGTCTTTAAAGTTATTTAACGTTAAGTCATGAATAATTGGTTTGCATTGGTCAATATTTGATACTATAGGCCTACATGACATTTTTAGTGAATGCTAAAATGTAAGTTAAGTTAATTCGTTTCCGAGATTTGTTTCCTGTTTTTGCTAATTCAATAATTTCTTCAGACCTGTGGACATGGTGCACAATCTATGAAGAATGTGATGTTAGCTTTCACCCCGGATGTTTTAATATTAGCTTTAGTGTTGATACATTAACATGGAAGTGTCACACATGTTCTAAAGTCAAAGACAACAACGGACTGACCCCCTTCGGTGGTCGCGTGGTCTAAAACACTACTCCTGCAGTAGACTAGACTGCCGATGGCGGGGAGATCGAGGTTTGAATCTTGGTCGGGTGTATTGAAGGTGGTTTTCCACTCTTTCTTTACATAAATGTGAGTTAACTTCCAAAAAATATACCCTACCTAATCCCTAAAACCATTAGCGTAATTAGTACATTAAGCGTATAGAAGAATGGATTGACTTGTGATAAGTTAAAGTCTGAGCCTAGCAGTGGGGAAATAATTAAATAACTGATACAAATCCAAAAGGACTAAAACAAATGTGAGTCTGTCAATTTGTGTCATGACAAACTAGATGAAAACACCAAACAAATAGTTGATCAGTCAAAGCAAACTAAAGAAAATTCTTTAAATTGAAAAATGACACCTGGACACAGGAATCGAACACAGAACCTTTGACTCGGTACACCAATGTTAATTAACAAATATAATAAGACTTAACTTGACTACTAATTCCATCATTACACGGGCATTCATACAATTGTCAGTGTATTATTGGTAGTATAAAGCCCTCCCAATTCGAAGGCGGCTGCATTATCTGATAGCTTGTGATCTTAATTGATCTAACATATGTAGCTGATGATTCACACACGTCCATCACAGACTGTGCCTTAAGATATGAGTGAAGAATGACCCTGAATATGGGTCTTGCACGGCTGTCTTGTCCCTTCAATTTCTTTTGATGAATGTATGATTGTATAAACAATAGCTAATCGATTTTTTTATTTATTCACATATGAAAGGTTAGGTTGAGCTGGGGAATTTTTTTTGTTTAAACATTATAAATATTGTGCATCAAAGAAAATTGAATGTTTTGTTATAATCAGAAATTTGCTTTTGGTGTGTGTATAAGTTCTAGAAAACATTAAATTTCTACTAATTTGACACAGATAAAAACAAATCCCGCCCTCGGTACACACCATTCCCCCCATGATTGAAAGAAAAGTGTTCTACTCACCCACATAAAGGGCATGCAATCTTGCTATCAAGCTCCCTGCCGCGGAGACATCTTGCGCAGAAGGTGTGGTAGCAGCCCAGTAAACAAGGCTCCGAATAGTAATCATCACACAGGAAGCAAAGAAGAGGATTTCGGACTTGGGGTGGACCATCTCCCTGCTCGGCATCTTGCCCTTGGTTGTCCGAGGAATGGTACGTACTTCCAGAAATCATTTCCACACGTCTTCCACAACACTTGCGCCACCACACTCTGAAGGGAATTAACACTCAGCAGATAAACAAATAAATGGTTATCATACTGAAAGAATTAACATTAATATTACCTATGAATATTTGCAAATACATATTAGTCCTAAGAAAAATAGTTCTCAATGAACCTACTACCTAGTTATGGAAAACATATACATTTAAAAACAAATCTAAAAAAGTAGCTTGGAAACGTGATATAAAATAGAATATATATAATTTGAAAGCATACCCCTCGCAATAATAAAATTGAATTTTAATCGCAATTTTTGACAGTTGTAAACCTATAACATCTCTAAAGTTCACAGCATAGATAAACATACTGAGAATCCTATTCTAAGCTTGACTAGAAAATAACGGACTGCATTTTTTCTTGCGATGGTCACGCTGTTAACATTCCAACAACTACCTAATAATAATATAGATAGATAGATAGATAGGTCATTCTATGTATAAAATTCTACCGATAAGGATGACCTTATTTGCTTGAAAATAATATATTCTAAACTGGAAGGCAGAATGGACACCAAAGAAAAACTTATAATGTGGCAAGATGATCGAAATATAATATAAAACATATCAGAAACAAAAATAGAAATAAGCAGAGAAAACCAAAACATAATACATAAATGTTTCTTCGATAAAGACACACCCAAGAAAGAATAGAGAACATTTCAATAATAGAAAAACGAGTACAATCAGAAAATAGTCAAACCAAAAATAAACACACATAATATGAAAATAGCTCATACTACAGAACAAAACAATCACTATGTGGAAAAACCTCTTACTGTAATGCAAGATAACACACAATATAGAGAAAATATAAAATGGCTAAGCCGGACTACATGATCTCCATTGGTATCAGCTAAATGCGGTGAAGAACACGAAAACCTTGATTACTTATCTAATAAAATATAGAATAATAAAATACGGCAGCAATAAGATCACCCCAATACTACAGATCGAAACTCAAGGCCAGCATAGAAACTTTCCACCTAACAAAAAATGAAACCAGGGAAAGGTGGAAAAAATCCGCAAAACAAACAATCAATTAAACAGAATTACTTAAAGAAGTGTATCTAAACGCTCAAGGAAAGTGCATGAGGACAGGGAATGAAGATCATAAAAACGAAAAACAAAAGCACTATGGAGTGTGATAAACGATTAAATAAAAGCAAAAGAAACTGGCTCAACATTATTGGAACTTGAACTAAAGGAAACAAAAATACAAGACTCTTAGGAAATTGCAAATCACTTAAATTTGTTTTTTACAAGCACAGCGAGTGATATCCTAAATAAAAGCCACAAGCTGGAAGATATACCAAAGATGAACATAGATCAAAATTCAGAATTTGTTAATCTATCCCTAGATCCAACGTATGAACCAGAATAACAAACAAAGTTATCATCACTTTAAAATAAAAAACCTCTCCTGGGGTGGGTGACATATTTTCTAACCAACTGAAGAGGTGCAAAGAAGAACTCACGCACCGATTGGCATTATTAATAAGTCTTTCAGACAAGGGGTTCTTCAAGACTAACTGAAATTGGTTAAAGTCTACCCAAGGATATTGCCTAGAAGTAAGCAACTACCGGCCCATTTCACTATTACCTACATTCTAAAAGGCAATTGAAAAGATAGCACCATCAAGACTCCTATACCATCTTGACCGTGACAAACTACACACTACAAATCAAAATGGCTTCCTGGCTGGACGATAGACTAACACAGCCATCACGAAGCTGGTAGAATTTTTAATATATAACATGGAAGCAGGTAATACATCTACTGTAATACTGTTAGACTTTATCAAGGCCTTTTACTGCCTAGACTAATACCATTTATTAGGAAAAAATAAGAAAAATGGGATTGATTGATTGGTTGATTGATTTACTGCAAACTGGTTCAAGAGCCACCTTACGGTTAGAAGACAAATTGTCAAAATCAAACAAACAAAAAAGGCATAACCAAACAAATGAGATCAAACCCACTACCTATATAGTGAGAATTACCACGAGGCTCAATGCTTGGACCAGTACGTTTCATTCTGTACATAAATTATCTCCCTGGATGCATGCACAAAGAAATACCACTACACTGATGTACGCAGATGACACCGTGTTGCTACTTGGAGAAAAATAAACGCAACTTTGCAACTTTTGGAAACTGGAGATATCTACTTGTCCAAGCCGTATGTACCTTTCCTTTTTAAAATATCGAAATCTGCAGTATACAATGTTATTCTTGAAATGTGTACGGGTAAAATAATTGAACAATTACAGAATTTTGTTACGGTACGTTTCCAACTCAATTTTTATACGAAAGAGCCCACACGCTAAGTATCTGCAATAAAATCCACATTGTTACAAATGTGTAGACATAAGTTTTGGCTTTTCACCTATTGATTGATTAGTTTTTCCAAGGTAATAAAGTAACAATAAAATTTTGACTTTTCCGTTTAACTTGTTTATAGCATTTTGTTTTGGATTTTATAAACCACCAACAAAAGAATAATTATTAAGTATTGCTTGTAGATTCGAAAAACAGTGGAATTTTCATAGCTTGGTGTAATTGACGTAAATCACTATGTTATACCAGCACCAATCAAAAGTTGACGCGACTTCATCAACCACAAATTTAGTTTCATTGTCGTTTTGATGGCCGCTGTTGAGATGCTGATTTTTAAATTCATTTTTGCTGATCTTGATTGCCAAGGTCGAATATCAGATGGTGGAATGTTAAAATATACCATGTTCGACCAGAAACTTCAGGGTAATTACTTTAAAACATCCCCTAATAACTATCTCCCCAGAACACAACAAAAAGTGACTTACGTATTTGTAGCGGACGATGCGTTTCCATTACAAAGACATATAATGAAACCATATCCTGGTATTCATTCTAAGGGTTCAGACAAACTAATGTAGTGGGAAGTCCCCTAGTGGCGGACACTTAAGGTTTTTAGGAAAAATAAAAAAAACTATTTTGAAAAATATATCTTTATTTACGACATAGATAAGTCAACAAACTTTAAAATCAAAATAAATAAACAAAAATGCAACTTCTGCATAAACATATTAAAAAACATAAATTAAACTTTGGTGAAAATAAACGCAGTCTCTGCAAGTGGCACCTAGTACCGGACAGACTTCACTTCGAGCCCCTAGCATCGGACAGTTTTAAAACATCTGACACCGATCACATATATAGGCGTCTAAACATTCTGGAATGTCAGCACAGGCTTCATGAGCCCACCCATGGCAGCTGGAGCACTGTATCCAGTCTTCATCGTAGTCCTCTAAGCACACT
>CABFWB010001576.1:137701-151545 GCA_902151455.1 Timema bartmani
TGAAAATGTGTTAGTGAATCTACCGATCTTTGGTTGCAACGTCACTTCTTCCCCACGGTTCAATGCTGATGTTTTATCATGCAGAGTACTTTTTGGAATGTTGTAGCGCGACGAAGCTTCTCTCAAAGTAAGTTCTTTAGTCAAAACCTTAGTAATCGCAGTTTGTAAACTTGTTTGGTCCTATTTTCCCTTCTTTTTCTTCTCTTCCATTTCGATTTTATTCCGTTCTTCTGTCCTCTGAAAAATCGTATAACAATTATTATAAAAAGTATAAATACTGACAAGAAAAAATAACATGTTCACTGTCCGGCGTTAAGGGACTACTTTGTGTCCGGAACTAGGGGACAGGGAATCGACAGAATTATACATTCCATATCAAAACTATTTTGGAAATGTTCAAAAACTTTGATAGATTACAAGCAACAATGGAACACTACCTTTATTAAAAATAAACATAAACAACTGATCACAAATACTAAGTTATAACACTCACCTGAATATTATGTGACGCAGTATCTTCCCGCCAAGAACAGCAAACAACCGCTCCCACTGTTGTCGCGTGCGTCACTGGCAAACCACGTCCCGTGACTTGGTATTGCTACGTCCCCTCGCGCCCCTTTCAACCATCACTGAACACTCGCGTTTTGAGTTGCCGAAATAGTACGAGTGTCCGGCACTAGGTGCCGTCCGGCGTTAGGGGACTTCCCCCTATAGTTATTGCTCATCAAGAGCAGGTTGTGTAGTTGAGAACGACTTTGGTATTCTTTATATGTTTTCCCTGCATTGAGAAAACCTATGTTGTTGCAACCAGAGACAGCTTCAATTATAGTCATGGCATTCATTTACTTGCACAATTTCCCATTGAAAAGAAACGCATCTTGCAGACAATAAGCTCCTATAAGGACGTTTGATAGGGAGGAAAGCAACAGCATTATTACTAGCAATTGGCAAAAATCAGTGGCGTATTCTCTGGGTATGCTAGTCCTGCGCCGCATACCCATGATTATATGAACTAGTTTCTAAATTCAATGTTGTTTGTGCAAACTGTGTAAATAGTACTGTTTAAATTGTGACTAAATATACATGTATAATGTATCTATATATTATTAATTTGTAAACTAATATTTGTTCATAATTCAAGAATATTGTGTTTTACGTAATTGTTCTTCCAAAAGGGTCTTCTACCTACCCAGCCTATGAAGCTCAGGACCTGCTGCTTGAAAACAGCAAGCAAAGCTAGAGAAGTTCTAATGACCTTGACCAATGTCTATGGGGTTGCAACACTCCCCCTTGCCCCTCACTTCCAAACATTAGCCAATGAACTAGCTTGTTTACAACCCAGGGCTTGCTGAATACTTATCGCAAGCAAAACAGTGTTCCAACTGTTGAACAAATATTCAAGAATCAAGATCACAATGGTTATTTACTAGGCTAGTATAGCTCAAGTAAAATAAAATAAATGCAAATAATATATGTGAAATAATCATATAAACAAGCTTTAAACTATGCAATAGTTAAAATCATGCACATGTACCATCATGTATTTGGCATATTTATCACCATGTTGCGTATAAGTTTATAATTATTTGCAGCATACATTATCTAATTATTAATGTTTGTGATTTTATATAATCATACATCAAGGAATCCCAAACGTTAGGAGTGTAATTTCACAATTTCAAAATGATTGATCATAAAAAGTTAAAATAAAATTTATTTTAAGATGTAAATGTCTTCGCAATAAGCCAATAACGTAGCGATAGAGAAATAGGCCTAATAGGATAAAATCTCCCCTTTGTTACTTTTATCAAAGTTTACGGATTTAAATGGCTTCTGGAGCATAATTAGGATTTAATAGATAGTTTTAGGCTCATAATTATTATTGCAATACGTGAGTTGGACAATCCACCTTATTCCTTCCACCAAGTTCTGATGGACGCTTGATCCATGTAGTACTTCATTTTACTCTTTATATATATATTACTTTGCGTATTGCTACCTGTGAGTCCGACACCTTAGCTCAGTCGGCAGTTTGCCTGCCCACTAATCTAAGGGTTCCGGGTTTAATTTCCAGCATGGCCTAAAAATAATATTGGTAAAATTAGGATTCCCCCTCTCACGGTGATGAATTAACGGCCGGGGGGCTGGGTGTTGTGTTTGTTCTAGATTTAAGTTAAGTCGTGTGCTGATATAATCACTTGTCCCAGAAAGGGCACACTAAATACCCCAAATAAATGAAAATGCTACCTGTTTGTACTTTTAATTACACTCAACCAATTTAATAGTGTGTCACTCCTATACAGTGAGGAGAGTGCTCATAACTCTAGCCTTGACATTTTTACTTACATCTTAGATTGTTTAGGTATTGGGATGAACTGCAGTGTTTTGATATTCCATTGCAATTTGAGTGGATGATAATCATCAGTTGTTTCACGTGTTGGTGTGTTTTGAGCAGAGTTCTGGTGTACTTTTATGAAGTCAGAATATGTAATAGGCTGTAAAGGTGGATATTCAAACAAAGATATAAATAGGTCAAAAAAGAGAGACGAGGGGAGTTGGGAGGTGCGAAGTTTCCCAAGATAGAATGTGAGTACGAAAAAAACAAAAATGTTTGAGATCCTTTGTTCTAAATTAGAGGTACTCATGTTTAAATATTTCCAGGGGAAGTATCTTTTGACCTTCTTGACCAACGGTGGTTAAGAGTCTTTGACCCCCGAATCCTCCCTGCAGCTTTTAGAGAACAGTATACCTATTAATTTTCTCAGAATACGTCACTGGCAAAATTATACAGACTTGACATAGTTTTTGCCTCTTCATAACGTAGGACGTAGGCACACTGAATCAAGGCCATAGCAAGCCAATAATTTCAGAGGAGATTTGGGGGGCACATCCCCCAATTGCCAGAAGCTAGGAAAAAATTATATATGATAAAGAGTTCTAGAAGATATTTGAAGTGTTTTTATGGCAACATAGCCCCCTAGCTAGCGAAGAATAGGAAAATTTCAAAATATTAAACACCTCTAGAAGTTATCTGAAATGCTTTTTATGGTAACAAAGTGGCCTAAATTGTACTTGTATCTTAATTTTGATATTGTTTGAGCCATAAATAAAGCCGTGTATATTTTTTTCATAAAATTTCAGGGGGGGTTTAAACCCCCAAAACCTCCCCTTGCGAGACTATTTAAGAAACAGTTATTTACGCTATTTTTGCAACCCAGATTGTTTATAGTGGCAGAATTATGTAGCATAGATAAAGTATGTTAAAATAAAGTACGACATTAAAACTCAAATATTTATTACCCCACATATTGCTAGATATTACATTGTAATTGTGTCCAAATTAATTAGGTTACTTTCAATATGTATAAAAAACTAATCTATAAACGAACCTTACTTGCAAACTTGTAGATTCTTCCAAGAAAGTATTTATGAAAAGTCTTAGAGTGTTTTCGTTTGCTGTAAATTTAGAATCCTTGTACGTTTCCTGGTTCTGCTGATAAATTTGTGTTATGAGATCTGTCTGCATGCGTGTGTTTTAAACTTTACCTCATGAGATAAGATTGGCACTGCTAGGTCCTGGACGCATTGTTGTGTGTGATGGGAGCCCCTCAGCCACTGATGCTCACGATGACATCACGCAACTACAATGATGCGTCTTGATAAACATTTGAGGATGTGATAGTAGTACTAGCATAACTATTTTCGAAACTCGTGACTTGTTTCTTTAAATATGGTAAGTTGATGTAGACTAATATACACAATTATTTTGAAAAAAAGCCCGTTTTGGATGGCCTTAATTCGTAACAGAATCCTAACGTATTGTAGTATTTAGGTAGGAGGAGACTTTCTACTACTGTTTAGGAAGGCCGTTTAGTTTACCAAAATACTACTATACCGTAGGACTTTGATTATAAATAAAGCCTTCTTCCTAAACTAATGCTTCCTACAATTATATAGCCTAAATGATCGTTTGAACGTAACACTTCTACATAAAGTTTGTTATACAAACAAATGTAGTTAATCTGCTAGCGACCTTATTTCACTATAACTTTCATTATAATATGGATTATTTATCTTATTCTGAAACCAATATATAAGCTTATAGCCAACTTTAAATACCTATAATATTGTAGCCTTAGCCAAATATAAACAACATGGATGATATCTACATATTTTAAAATAGCGCTTTTGTGGCCGCGTGGTCTAAGGCACTACTCTCGCAGTGGCTAAGACTTCCGATGAGGGGTAGATTGGGGTTCGAATCTAGGTCGAGTGTACTGGGTGTGGTTTTCCAAAATGGCTTTCCACTCTCCCTCCACACAAATGTGGGTATACTTCCTATAATATAACCTTTTTAATCCCTAAAACCATCAGCGTAATTAGTACATAAACTTATAACCCAAACGGGTAGTAAGACGCGGTACTAAAATAAATAAATACATATATTATATATATGTGTATATATATACATAAATATATACATATTTATGTATATATATATATATAAAAGTTTACTTGTATAAATTTGTACATTATTACCTGTAAAAATTAATTGTATATTCTTTAAGGTAAAATATGTTTATTTACCTAAGGGCCGATCTTATGACTACTAGATAAATATTGCTATCGGAAGGTTAAAGTTAGCAACCAGATAAAGGTTATCAGCCACTTTAATATTTTACGCGTATTATGAACTGAATTTATCTACCGGATAGCTATCTGAAGGATAAATATATGTTTATGCAGAAAACGCAAGGTTGGGACTGTTTTTACAGGTGCGTGCATGCGTATAAGCCCTGCTGCTAGTGACTACAACACTCAACATTTGTTAAATAATGGCAGCTAAATTATTACGAGGAAACAGATGGCGTCATGTGGGCGTAGAAGCTAAGTTGTATTGCAAGTACTAATTTTGGTGTCTGCCAAAATCTGGTCAATAGTTGAGTACAACGTTTACAAAATTTCATTTATTTTACTAACATTTAAATAATTTGTTCTTATATAACTATAACTCTACAAATAGCTTGTTAGTTTTGATAGAAGTGTGAATTAAATGTATATATGTATGTTTATATATAGTTAGAGCCTGGGCCTGTGCTTACTAAACACGTGAACCAAGATTTTAAACTAAAAACAGATTCTGATAGGCGAAACCTCATGTAAAACAACGCGTTACTATGGCAACGCCAATTTTAACTTTCAGATAAAAGTTAGCAGGTTATCTGATAAAAATTTTATCTATCAAATAAAATCTATCTGGCAGTCATAAGACGCACTTTTAACTTATCGACCAGATATAAATATTTATTGGTCAAATTAATATTGATCCAGGAGTCATAAGATCGGCCCTTAATAGTGAGAATACGTGACCGTCGCCATTATGTGGGGAAGTATTGGCGGAAACACGTGCGTTTTGGGCTTATGTTTAAGCGAGAACATTTCTTTTAATTTCATACAAATTAATCAACTAAATAAACACTGAGCGTATTCTTTAATAAAGCGCATTCATCGGTGAAGAACGGGCTACCTGAAACTGATCCTTATAATGTACTCCAATTGGATGCCGACTTGGGTCAGCGATGTACAGTGATGTCAATACAATTGAGCCCCTAAGAATACAAGTGGTGTAAGTCATTTTTTCTCATTTTGAGATAATTGGAGGTAAAGTTAGATCCATATAGAAAACTCACCGATTTTTCTGATCTTTTCAAAATAATTAGGTGCATACATAAAGGTTCAACTTAACTTATGCACTAATCAAAATTAGAAAATATAAAAAACTTATCTAGTTAAGAATTTATTTTTACAATTATTTGTATTAATTGATGACTTAGACCATTTGTGTTGTGAACAATTTTTTGAATTAGGCAATTAATTTTTAATTGTTAATTATATATCAAAAAACTTATTTATGTTAAATTTAACGCTATTTATGTTAAATTTAAATCTCCCTAACTTGACACGCATTACATGGCCATTGTCACTCCCATCACTTTGAAAGACTAAACCAAGTTATTTTTCATAGTAGCACTGTAACTTCAATAGAGATTTATTATCATTAACGCTAAACAATTATTATTATTATTATTATTATTATTCGCACCGCGTCTTACTACCCGTTCGGGTTATACGCACTTACGCTAATGTGCAATGGTAGGGTGATTGTGAGATGAAATGGAGGACCTACAGTTTAACGTGGAATCCGAACCACGGTAGAGGCCAGGCATTCCTCACATTCACAAGTTGTGATTAATACACATCTTATCAGAGGTGAAGGAAGGGTTTGGCAATCAGATAAATCTGTGCCGGGACCGAGGATTGAACCCCGGACCCTCAGCACAGAAGTCTGACACCTTACCCCTAGACCACCAGGTCACCACGCTAAACAAGATTTTGAAAATAACTAATGACAAAAAGTAAAAATCTAATGTGTTAAAAGACACAACCAAAAAAATGTAAGCAACATAAAACACAAAACCCAACTTTCTCACATGAAATAGTTTGCACTATCCCCTGAATTGGAATTTGTTATTGTTCATTATTCTCGTCTAAAATAAAAATTACAGTTAGCAAACAGTTATAATGAAACAATGTAAGTAGCATTAGTAATAAGCAATGCCTAATAGTTTATTTTATTTAAGCCCTACTAAAGATTTAAGCAACGTAAAAACTTAACTTAACTTTTTCGCGTGAAATAATTGGCCTTATCTACTAAATTGGAATTTTTTATTGTTCAATATTCCCGCCTAAAATAAAAAATGCCTAATAATATATTTTTATTTAGGCCTACTTTCTGGATCATACTCGGAGCCAGATGATGAATTGATTAATTCATTTTCGATCGTAAAATCACTAAGTGTGGTCATTATAACTTAGAAATTTGAACCAGACCATCTAAATTCAAAAGCACATCACGACTTACACCACTTGTTCTGTCAACAAACGCGTTGGTGTGTTAACAAGCTCAAATATTTAGTGTAATCTAGCGGCAAACATATAAAGTATGACCTACACCACTTTACCAGTTGACAGAATGAATAATTCTTCACATGCTTACATTGTTAACTCAAATATGAAAAAAAGTGACTTACACCACTTGTATTCTCAGGGGCTCAATTATATGATGCAGGCTTTTATGGAAAGCAATTGGCAACGTGATGAAATATTAATGCAGCAACCTCAACCAAGTAATCAACAATAAACCATGTACAATATAATTCCAGATTTAGCAAATCCTATACCAGTTTTTGATGGGGAGACTACCTAGTTGGATCCAATGGAATGTTTGTGAATTATCAATACAACAGCAGATTTACACTAATGGCAGGACTTTTTTTTAACATTAAGTTGGTGTGTACACACCTAATAGGTGCCGCACAACACTAGTTCCATTCTCTACTTATGACAATCAGGAATTGGGGCAATTTTAAGAGAAATTCCGCTGTACATTTGCAGGGAATGTTAGTCTTCTAGAACGGTTTGAAAAAAATGAAAGGCCGCATTCAAAAGAAAAATGAAATTGTAAACCTCTACTTGTACGAGAAGGTTCATTTGTATAAGGATCTTAATCTAGACTTTGTGCACACTATAAAGCAAATTGCTGTAGGCCTATGGTCAAGAGAACTTAGCGCAGTTGTTATGAATAAGTCTCACCCTGACTTAGATGAGTTACTTCATGGCATCAGAGGTTTTGAAGAAGTCAACAACCTATGAGAGAGACCGCAGGAAGGGAAAGGCCTCCCAATCCATCCTGGGTACGTTTCCATTCGTCCACAACCCAACCACTTTCATATAATGCAAAAAGTGAACATTCAGTGAAATTACAATTTCGTACTGATCGTGGGGAGCTGCAATGTTTCAACTAATAGAAGCGTGGCCAAATATCACGTGATTGTCCAGAACCAATAAGACCTTTGGGGTCTCTAGTGACATACAAGACGTAACTGCCGCAGTAGAGAGTGAGTAATTAAAGATAAAATCTACATCCCGTCAACATTCAATGCTGATTCTGAAATGAAAGAAATGACGATATGGCCCCATTTATTCATCTCACTTGTGGACACCATACAAGCTATGGTAGGAACTAGTTCAGGCCTATAGATTAACCAGTCAACAAAAACTATGCTATCGCATCACTTGGGAGTGTCACCGCAAATGTGTGTAGTGTGGAGTTGCTAGTTGTGCCTGACAATGTTTGAATTAATTATAGTTAGAACATAGACAGAGCAACTAAACGCATTATGTGTAGCGAGGGAGTAACGACTCTATGTGGAAAATACAGATGACAATTAATTTAATCAATTGGATTTACCTATTAAATTGCGTAAAACAGCAGTATATAATTTTAAACCAAACAGTGTGAACTTTGTGAGAGTATGTTCAAAGTAATCCGACAGCAATTCGTTAATGTTTAATGGTGCCGGTGGGACACTAAGCTCTTACATTACAAATCAAGTCGAGAATAATGTCGCTAAGTTGAGAGCATCCCAGCTTGTAAATTGGTTTTATTGTTGAAGGACAAGATTCAGACAGGTTGGCGAGTCTGATGAATGAGTATAGGGAATGTTTCACAGTCAAGCTCTCTGAACTAGTTTTAGTTATATTCATTTTAATTGTAGTAACGATAAATATGAGATTAATATTATAAGGAACGTACTTTGGTAGAACGGCAATTAATTGATTGTTACACTTCTTTAGTCAATTAAACAATATAATTTATGAATATAACAAGGAATTAGTTTATTCAAAGATAAATTGTTAAATCAAGAAATCAAATCAATTACACAGACATAAACACCTTCCTGAGAATCACCTCTATGATTGTTAAAGGGTAGAATTGATTTCCTAAATAGGTAAAATTGTAGATTGTGCAAGATACTATCAAACAGTGACAGAATATTGTAGAGAATTTACTGAAAAACAAAAAATAAAAATATGTAAATTGTCAAATGGCTAGAATGGAGCCGTTCATACATGACTAAGGATCAAACTAATTAGTCATATGAATGATCAATTTTACCAATAACATCCTAAAATAAAGTTAACAAGGAATATTTACACATTTACAATACACTTAATTAGACTGATAAAAAGGTGATTGGTAGAAAGTTAGCTAAGGGCCACTGTTTCAATATCGAATTAAACCACTAGTTAACTAAGCTGAGGTTTAATATAACCTCGAGTTAAAACTTCAGGTTAGCGTAGTTTACTGTTTGAATAGCTTTTTATGTGGAGTTTAGTTGACTTGGAGTTAATTTATTGAATGCAGAGGTTGGTAGTATATTTTTACTCAAACGTAACTTGAACAAAAAAAAATTGTTAGTAGAAATGGGAATAAATGAGTGCTGAAATACGTTTATAATCATTATCTAATTTATTTTTAAATACATTTGCGAGTCTTTTGCATGTTTCAGACATATTTTACTAAAATATTGTGTAATAATATTCCCTCCAAAACTATTACATTATTTTAAAATCTACTTAATAGATTTAATTATTTATTTTATCCTGCTTAAGAATAAACTAGAGTGTTTAAAAAAGGGGGTGGAGGGTGCGCAAAAACCAGTACATATAAGGCACTTTTTTATATGAACTAGTAAATAAATAATAATTTAACGTCATCCTTCTACTCAAAAGGATATGGAGAATCGATTTAAGCTAAAACCAAAATTAATAAAGTTATTTGTTATGATAAACAACTAAATCAAAACTCACCTAAGTCACGGGGTATTGCCATATCGCTGACAGGTACTTAATTTGTGAAACTTTCACATATGAAATAACTAATGAAATAAATAAATATGAAACATATTAAAATTAGAATATAACTAATAGCATAGTCCACAAAATTAAAATAATTGTTATAATAATATTTAGAACTTGTTATCTGGGTCAAAGGGTTTTAAATGCGTGTGTTAACAATCGAAAGGATTAATTGAGGATTTATAGATAAGATATTGGTTGTTATAAAAGAAGTGTAATAGACGATAATTGTTGATTTGAAAAATGCTAATTAAAAATGTTACTTGAAAGATTGAATTAAAAAGACGTTCCTTATCTGATGTTTTGATTCCACTCCTTATCCTTGGTTTACAAATTTTGTTTGTTCATTTAGGATAATATTGTGATGGAAAGTGGCATTGTAAATGTGGAGATTTTTAGCAATATTCATTTTCAAACCTTTGGTGGAAGGTAGGAGAAGTTTCATGCATTGGTTGATGGGAGTTGGTTGATGACCTGAGATTGTTAAGTGTTCAGCAAATTTTGATTTGGTTCTATTGTATTTAAAATCACTTATGTGCTCAGAATAGCGTTAAGAAAGTGCCCACCCAGTCTGGTCAATATATGCAGCATTACATTCACAGGTTAGTTTATAAATTCCACTTTCGTTGTAAATATTTTGGGTGTTGGGATTGGAGTTTGATAAATGTTTTTTGATTGTGTTGTTGGTTCCGAAAGCTATCTTGATATTATGTTTTTGTAAAATCTTAGTCATTTGATTGTTTTCATGGCCTGTATAATTTGAGTTTTATCCATTTAGGTTGGTTAGGGTTGTTTAAAATACTTGTGAGGTTAGAATTTTTAATCATTTGAGACATTAATTGACTAAAGAAGTGTAACAATCAATTAATTGCCGTTCTACCAAAGTACGTTCCTTATAATATAAATCTCTGAACTAGGTTGTACAGACTTGGTGAGAATGAATATAAGTGAGCTACCTGGCTGCAAACCGGTTTCAAGTTTACCATACCATACTAATGCGAACATACGCAGGTCATGTTCTGTTAGTGAAGAAGAAAACTGGAGACGAAAGGTTAGTTGTAGACTACCGGAGGATAAACCAGCAGATCGTCAAGGATAAGTTTCCTCTAACACATATTGGTGAATAGTACAATTGTTTGTGTGTAAGATCCTAAACAAAACTTTTTTTTACTATCATGCCAGTTACAAATCCATTAATGTCTCGTTTGCTTTCTACTGTTATCATCGAATCTTGATAAATGGGTTACAGTCTGGAAGAGAGAACAGAATTGTTTTTTCTGTAGGGAACCGAGGCTAATTGTGCTCGAAGAACGGTGGCAACATTCAACCAACACATCAAGATAAAACGCATCACATAGTTATGTTTTAGATCTTGTTTCAAAATTTAAAGAAACTGGATCTGTTGGGGGGGAAACAAGACTGTGCGTACAGAATTGAGTGCAGTGGAAATTTTGGGCACTTAGATGGCAAATCCCAAAAGTTAATTGCGGGAAGTGTCTAAATCTACTGGCATATCCTTTGGCTCGGTTCATAAGACACTAAAATATTAAATAAGTTTTATCCGTCTAAAATGTAGGTACATCAAACATTAAGCGAAGATGATCCTGATAGGAGAGTACAGTTTTGCGAAGAAATGATCGAATTATTGAATGCGAATCCATTGTTATTAGAATGTATCTGCTTTACTGACGAGTGCAGTTTTTTCTTAAGTGGTTTTGTAAATAAACACTACTTTCGTTATTGGAGTGATCAAAATCTTCGTATTTTTACTAAAGGACATACTCAATGGCCAGAACAAATAAACTTGTGGGCAGGTGTATTAGATGACACGATCGTTGGTCTGATATTTATTGACGGAAATTTGATAGGGGGAAAATACTTGGAAATGCTTGAAGAAGATATTCATCCTCTCAGGGGCGCATCCATATCATTTTCATAGGGGGTCATAGTTATAAATAGCATAGTTACTTACAATGTTAGATTTCTGTTAAAGCCATTTAATAATTTCTCATTCATACTTGATCTTATGTATGGTTTAAACCGTGGTCATCTTCTTCAATTTTTTAAAATCAGATGGTTTTTATAAACTATTTAGAGTGGCCCTCCTTCAACAATTTTTTGAAAAATGGCTCACTCTAGAAGCTATGAGTAGTCTTCACCTTGATTTTTTTTAATTAGATTCTTTTATAAGCCATTTAAAGTGTTCCTAACATAAAGTTTTTTGAAATTTGGATGCCCCTCAAAGTTATTTAGAGTGATCCTCACCATAATTTTTTTACGGTATTTAGCTACCTCTTCCTAAAATTTGAAGCGGTCTTCCTGCGACAAAATTTTGAAAATTTAATTATTTCAGAAACGAAGCTGTTTGGGGTGGTCCTCGCCTGAAATTTTTCAAAATGACATGCATCTAAAAGCTATTTGGAGTTGTCCTCCCCTAGATAATTTTGGAAGTTGGATGAACTTGGTAGCTATTTAGAGCCTTCCTGCTCTCACTTTTTCTGCCAATTAGATGCCTCTAATCTAGTAGTTATTTGAAGTGGTTCTCTCCGGCAACTTTTTGATAATATAATGCATCTAGATGTTATTTGGAGTTTGATTTAAGGCCATCTTTCAGCTTCATATTTGATAATATCAGAGGATTTGAAATATATCTAGGGGGGATTTATTCCAGGGAGGGGAAAATTATTTCCAGGGGGTCAGAGTCCCCCACAGTTCCACCGCTCCTGCTGTCCACACATAATCTAAATTCTGTATTCTTGGATGAAATGCTCTCAGGCGATTATTAGTCTTTGATGTGTGATAGTCTACTATCTCTATGCGGAACAATGTTCGCTACTCGCTATACATGACAAATATTCGTACATGAAAACGAATATTTTTTCCACACTTGAATAAACGTGAACGAATAACGCAAGTGTGGACCCGGTTTAAGAGGTGTCTGTGCGTAAAAATATAAAAAAATTGTATAACTTATCTGTGTTGTATTTTCTTTCTAAAATTAGNCTATATTCGGTATTCGTGGATAAACCTCTCTCAGCCAATTATTACTCTTCTTTGATGTGTGGTAGTCTACCTTCTCTATGCGGTACAATGTTCGTTACTCGCTATGCACAACAAGTATTCGTACATGAAAAATATTTTTTCCACACTTGCGTGAGTCATATCGAAAATTGAATAAACGTGGACGAATAACGCACGTGTTTACCCGGCTTAAGAGGTGTCTGCGTGTAGAACTGATTTAACGCCCCTAGATTTTTTTCATGGGGGCATTTAAAGTCACTATTTATGGGACTAAACCAGCAAATATCGAATAATTAAAAAATAGAATGACAATGGCATGTAGAAATATTACAAAAGCAACCCTCCGAAACGTCAGAAGTGAGTTCGAAAATAGACTTCATCATTGTTTAGGTCAAAATAGAGAGCATTTCAAAAACCTCCTTTAAACTTAACATTTTGTTTTCCTCAATAATTATTTTACAAATACACACAAAACTGTTAACAAACACATGTGTACGAGCACACAGCACACATACACTTGTACCTTCTCGAACTATGTTTGAATAGGACAAATTCTAATGCCGCGCCCGGTGGCAGCGACTCAGAAACTTGTGAAGCTCATTTCTCGTTATAGCTTTTACAAAAAGCTAAAACAACCATTTTGAAAATGGCAATAAAAAGAAACAACTGGAACAACTATTTCACAGACGCAGCACTGGAGAATAACAAAACAACTAAAATCCAATAAAAAAACAATCAGTTCCAGCTATACACGGCGAGCACGGCATGGCCTACACAAGCTCAGAGAAAGCGGAAGCCATAGCAGTGACACTAGAAAACAATTTATCCCAAACGATAACCCCAAAGACCACGATTTTGTTAGGGACGCTAACAGATCAAAGAGAAACAAATATCTACCAGCACCACTCACACTATTTGACACAGAAATACCAGTAAAAAAAAGAAACTAAATATCTAAGTATCACAATAGATTCTAGACTCAGAAACACATTGAGGACATAAACCAGAAAGCAACAGGCAGGTACGTTCAACTATATTCACT
This sequence comes from Timema bartmani, assembly GCA_902151455.1. NCBI lineage: Eukaryota > Metazoa > Arthropoda > Insecta > Phasmatodea > Timematidae > Timema > Timema bartmani. The sequence goes on from CABFWB010001576.1 coordinate 151,527, forward strand.
ACTAAAAGGCAGGGAGCTA
>CABFWB010001577.1:0-35008 GCA_902151455.1 Timema bartmani
CTTTTGCAGTTTTTGGATTCAAACTTTTTTTTTTTGCCAAAATAAATATATTATTTTTACAGTAGAAAAAAAAGAGTTTAATTTTCTACATATTGTGATATTGCATTCACAATTCTAGAATATCTGTCATGAGCAAAGCGGCATTAGATGAGAAACTTTTTAAATTAAGAGAAAAAGTTGTCATTAAATTTCAGGATATTCTTGAAAGATATTCAAGAATTACTGTTGATATCATGTGAAGAAAATTAAAAATAAACGTTTCTAATGGAGAATTATTTTATTTATTTTGACAAAAAAAAAGTTTTTCTATAAAAAAAACTGCAAAAACACTTACCTTTTCTTGAATGACCTTCTACCCTACCTTAAGTTATACGGAGTGTACCTACGATTGGGATTTGAACCCTGACCTTACTGTCACTGGAAATACAGTATATTGAGAGTGATTTGTCTGATTATCGATAAGAGTAGCTTTGTAATAACAATTACATGATTTGAAAATAGGTGCGAAATGATAGTTTAAATTGATTGAAATTAGTATTTTAGGATCTACGTAGTCGTAATAAAATAGTTGCATATTTCATTAATTTTTCAACGCATATTAGTACCAGTTAAAGCTATACGTAATTATACATTAATTACGTTAATGTTTTAGTAATGATTAAGGTACAATTCTAGAAGACCTGTACCTATATTTGTGTGGAGGGAGGTAGGTACACCATTTATGAAAAAATCTAACCTCAATTCACCCGACCAGGGTTTGAACTCTGCTTTACCTATCAGCGACAACCCAGTCACAAGAGTGACGCTTTAGAGTTTAGACAATTCGCCCACCAATTTGGGTTATAATTAATTTAAAATATTTTATTACAATAATTGTATATGACACATGATTTATAACTAGTGATTTACATACCATGCATTTACTGTGTAATATATATATGTTTATCTCTAGTATCATAATAATCATCAATGCCTATTTTAAATAGTTAGTGAAATAACTTTGATAGCAAGTTGATTTTAAAATTTCTGTCTTTTGGAGCGTTGAAACGCAATGCAAACATTAGATTCTCTCTTCAAATTTAAATTGTGGCTTGTTATTTTAAGATAGCCCAGTCAATCATCACCCCATCTTCCTCTATCATTCCACCATTCTTCTACTCTCACTTGCACACTTTCTGTTATATGCTCCTACCATCTCTTTCCTATATATTTCATTTCCATAATTTTCTTTGGCATCCTCTCCCCTTCCATCCTCATTACATGCACATACTATCTTATTCTTGCTTCCTCTACAATCTCATGTACTTCCTGTACCCCAACTATTTCCCATTTTATTCATTGTCCATGTTTCTGCTGCATATGTGACTATGGATACAAAGTACGCCCTGTGTGAGTTGGTGTTCACCCTAAAATGAAGTCAAATACACCATCCTTTTATTTTGAGCCAAAGAAATGATTATATATATATGTAAAAGATAATACCTTTTTGTAAATTAAGACTTATTTTAAATATACATTTGTTTAAGAATAGACACAAAGTAAGTAAATATTTGTGTTTCACGCTAGTTATATTTCAAAAGATGAATTACTTTTTGCACTTTTTAAAATTAATGACAGGATTTCCGAAAGTGAATATTCCTTAACCCATAGTAAATATTATTTTCATTCTATGACTACAACAAACTTATTTATTCTATCGCATTTCCTTAAAATCTCTCCAATTCTGATATCGTACGTGCCATCGTAGATTTGAGTTGAGTTGCATATTTGGGGTTCGGATCCCGTTTGAGTGTACAAAGACTGTGTTTTTTCTTCTAATGAATTGCCTCTTTCCTGCCAGACTAATGCCAGTACATTTAATATGAATGATATATTCTTCTTTCCTACTCTATTAGGGTTGTTAAATTCTGATATACCAGACTGGTATAAAAAGCGGTGCAAATAAGAAAAATCATGAAATTTTTTTTAAAAAAACTCATGGCGTGAGCCCACAATCGTACTATACCGACAGAGCGACCGCCACCATTACCAATGATAGTACCAACATTCGCGGGTAGAGGGTGTCATGTTGTCAGCACAGCAAACCCTCTGGCCATTAATCTCAAGTTTCTTAGATCGGAGCCACTACTTCTTTATTCAAGTAGCCCCTCACTTGTCCTCACGAGGCTGAGTTGAGCCCGTTCCAAAGCCACTGCTTCACAGGAAAGTTATGGAAACTCCGGGGATTGAACCCGAGACATCTGTATCTTTAGCCAGGAACATTGACCCCTAGACCATAAAGGCGGTTACAAATTTATAAATCATGACCAAAATTACAGTGAGACATTTCCTTCTAGTTTACCCCAATTTAAGTCGTAAAATGAGTTACTATCCTTTCTAAGAAACTTTTCATGTGACTTAGCTCGTAACTTTGTTTTATATATATAGTGATGTTACTATTTCAAAAACACCTGCACAACAATAAATTATTATAATCTTACCATGTACATAAACACAAACATATAGAATATATGAAGAAGAATTTTAACTTCATAAAAAAAAGACCCTTTATACAAGATAAAAAGTTTCCTGGGAAGGTTTGAAACTTTTCTACCCCTTGTATGTTCATCTAATAAATCTTGCGAGAGAATACTGCTTAAGACATTATGACGTGATCTTACCTAATATTAGGAGTACACATATCATCACTACTTTGTCCTCATACTTTACGAGTGACTTGAGTTAAGAAGAACTTATCTGCTATTGAGATGAAAGTAAGAAGTTTTAAAGTGAAAACTTTGTGTGCCCCTTCTTTATAACCTTTTCTCCTTCAACCCCNGCACCCTTACCCACGAAATTTTTCGAAGTCTCTTAAAAAAAAAAGTTTACTTCTTACTTTATGTCTTAAAATGTTATGCATGGCTGAATAGATTTTGGTAAAGAAATGTAATGTATAACTTACTCCTTTTTGTTATACGAGAATATCAACAAATTATTTATTAAGTTTTTTTTAAAAAAAAAGCTAATAATTTAGCGAAGTTATAGGCGGAATATTTGTAAAAATAGTCTTGACAGGATCTTTATTGCTAAGACTTAGTCGAATACGCATCCCCAAAATAGAAAATATTTGTTTATTGAGGGCAGAAAATATTATAGCTTTATTTTACTACATACAAATATCAGTTGTACAATATTTCCTTCTTGAGTTTAACCAAGTCATATGTTGTTTGGACAGATATTTGATTCTCATTAAGTATCAATATTACTTATTGCCTTATGAAAGATAAGTTTAAATATAATATGATAGTAAGATTGCACGTTTGGGTTACATTATTCTGACCCAATAGCCCAGTTTGTGTATAGCTTACCCAGTACTAATGTACCGTTGCCCAGGGGATGCCAGGATGTACTAATCGTACATCCTTTCCGTGGAGGCCCTTTCCATGTCCCGGTGGTGATAGTGAGTATGAGGGTGTGGAACCAGTGGAAACACAGCCTAACTTAAGCCTAACTAACCAAACCCTAGTGACCGTTGGTATAGTCCCCTTTTCGGGAAAAAAATACCCAAGCTACCAGCCGTGAATCGAACCCAGGACCCCTATACTCGTAGCCAGGTGAAATGACTACTACAGCATGGGGTAGGTTAGTATAATGTAGTAAAGTGATATAGTTATGCTATACTCCATTCACGGTAGGAATTACTCTCTGAAAGGTCTTTTTTCCTACCAATATCCTATTATATAATATATTTTTGGTAGGGAAAAGGGCCTTTATGTAAGTCTACAAGACGTACATGAAATAGTAAAGGAAGCAAGGTCGAGATGATATGGTCAAGGAAAAGGAGGCAATCCCGGAGAGAATGATAGAATTGAAGTATGTAATAAAAAAGACCGCAAGGGAGACCAAGAAAAAGATGGAAGGAACGGTTAACAGAAAGCGTGCAAGGGAGAAGAAAAGAATGGTACAGATTAAAGTAGGAAGGATAGAGGAAGATGGAAGCATTTTTCTAAACTGACTTGGCCACCGGCTGGAAATTAGTTGATGATTATGAATTATTATTATTATTATTATTATTATTAAATATATTTGACGCGCATTTTCTGAACCGACTTATTATCTCAGCACATGGGAATTTCTATGAGCGAGGGTGAAAGAGTCTATCAATATGACTTGGCCACCAGCTGGAAATTAGTTGATGATTATGAATTATTATTATTATTATTATTAAATGTATTTGACGCGCATTTTCTGAACCGACTTATTATCTCAGCACATGGGAATTTCTATGAGCGAGGGCGAAAGAGTCTATCAATTTTAACAGGAAAGGTATGTTCACATACTTTTCAGGGTTATTTTACATGACACAATACACATGGGACCGATGGCTCTACTTCCCATCCAAAGGAGGTTGTGCTACGGATTTTTATTTCTGAAGAAAAACCCATCGACCCCAGCTTGGTTTGAGCCTACGGACATTGGGTCGTGAGGTGAGTACTTTATCCCTAGACCACCGAGTTCAACGATAAACTTAATTATTATTTTCGTGTCATCAGTTGAAAATATTTTGATTGTGCGAGGCAATTTAGCTCTGTCGTATGGCTCACTGAATTAAAGTCAATGTTTTTGGGCTAGCTGATATTCACATGTTTATTACTTTCTTGACTTTGTTAAAAGCCGCTGGTTTGGATATTTCTTATAACGCGCCAAATTTCAAGATCTAAACTAAACCTAGTATATTGCGCTATACCAATAATTTAGCTTTGTATTACTCTACTAAGATGTTATTTAAATATATTATTATGTTCACTGACTTAATATTGTTAGTTTTTAACTTTTATATGATTTAAAATTGTAGTCTTTAAAAACGAAACAGAATCGGTGCCAAGCGTCGTTTGATGTAAAAAAGGAGCACTTATTGTGTTTTTTTAAAAAAAAAATCTAATTAACTGTAATCTTACAACACCCTTAAAGATGATATATTTGTGTCGACATTCAAGAAGCAATTAGTTAATAAGCTTAAAGAAAAATATAAGCCTTTGCAAGTTTATTTATAAGTAAAAACGTACTAAAGGACGTAATTTACTATTTTAAATAATGCGTTAAAGCCCAAGAATACACAAGTATAAACTTTCAATACTTCAACATACAATATAAAGATTTAAATATAAAATACAATGCGTTAATCAGTGTTACAAAGATAAAAACTGCTTTTTACTTTCTCTCGACACCTCGTAGGGAAAGTATTGTGTTCGTAAAAAAAAATCGAAATAAATATTTTGATAAAAGTCTACGTTTCATGACCCCCTAAAACCAGAAAAGTATTTCTCGCAATGCCGTCTGTCCGTCTGTCTGTATGTACCTCGGTACCTACTTAAAAAGAGTTCACATGACACGATCAGATAACAAATATAGCAGTCCCTGGCGCTTCTACAGTAGTCCCATGGCTTCTTTGGTGCTGACTGACAGTTCACAGCTGACTTCTGACAGTCAACATTTAGGTATATACCTAAATGTTGACTGTCAGAAGTGACAGCTGCTAAACACAGGTTTTTTGCAGATCATATGATTCGGCGTAGGGATACATAATTTGGTCTGGTAGCTTTTCAAAGACGTCAGCTGTCAGTCAGCACCAAAGAATCCATGGGGCTACTGTAGAGTAAACATATGCGGTAAAATGAAGGCTCCGGACTTACTTACATATAAATAGATCACATTACGCGATAAGATAAAAAATATAAAATTTAAATGTAGTATCTCTCAACTCAATACTGTTAAATGGCCAGACACACCTAAGACACAATCAAACTAACTCTAAAAATATTGATTTTTCATACGAAATTCCCCTTGGTAAAAATAAGGGCTAGAGATTACCTACTAGAGAGAGTTCAATTGACACAATCAGATAACCAATATAGATATCCCTGGCGTTTCTATAGTCAACATATGTGGGAAAATGAAGGGCCCAAATATACTTACATATAAATATTTCACATCACCCAATCAGATAAAAAATAGAAAATTTAAAGTGTGTAGGCCTCTCTGTCAACTCAATACTGTGAAATTGCCAGCTAGTTTTGATACAACTTAACCATGCGGAGAAATGGTTTAACTGCTAATTAGAAATAAATACTTTTTTCTATCTGTGAAAATAAACCTAAAGGATTGACGATAAACTCTAATAATAATTTCAAAAGATAGGTAGTCATCAAAATAAAATAATATTCTATGTCATTTCCATCCAAAGAAATATTATATCTTAAATACAAATTTAAAATCTCTTCGTCAATAGCCAAATTCAATTATTTCCTAATAAAAGTTATAAAGTGTATTAATAACAAATCTTTTGAATCTATTTTCGTTCCAAATCAATATTAATAATTGTGAACAATGGTCTAAGACATCACTCTTGTGTTAGAATGGCCTGCTGATGACGGAGAAATCGGTATTCGAATCCTGGTCGCGTCTACTGGGGGGTGGTTTTTCCTTAACTGTTTCCCACTCTTATTCCATAAAAATGCGGGTATATTACCTCTAAAATAAATATTGATGATGGGAGCCACCAGGATACATTTTCGCGCCCTCACTCATGAAAGGAAACTTTGATTAGGGAGCGATTTTTCCGGTAGGGGAAAATGTCATCACCACCACCAGCAGTTTTGTAGGTGTAAAACAAATATTCAAGAAATCTTGAGATTACTATGTGTAGCGAATAATATAACTGTATCTACTGGAGCAATATTTTATTTAGTTAAAAAAAGTCAAAAATAATTATCTCAATATGGGCTCAATTTAATTCTCCGTTAAAGTCGTTTATTTTAAAGTAGCTTTACACCTGTCAGAAAAAGGCCTACGATATCACGAACAAAACTTACCATTTAATTGCATGTTAAACATTACTATTATTACTATTAGCACCGCGTCTTACTACCCATTCGGGTTGTACGCACTTACACTAATGTGTAATGGTGGGGTGACTGTGAGATGAAATGGAGGACCTACAGTTTGACGTGGTATCCGAACCACGGTGGAGGCCTGGCATTCCCCACATTCACAAGTTGTGATTAATACACGTCTTGTCAGAGGTGAAGGAAGGGTTTGGCAATCAGATAAATCTGTGCCGGGACCGAGGATTGAACCCCGGACCCCCAGCACAGAAGTCTGACACCTTACCCCTAGACCGCCAGGTCACCTCATGTGAAACAAAAGTGTTCGTTAAAAATGAATCAGCAAGCGCGGTCATCGTAGCTCACAGAGCGTGATGATGACCGCCGAGATATTGTCAATCTGCCCCAGCCATTCTGATCATTCACGATACAGTCACACTTCACATACATCACCAATCCCGTCGATAAGGATTATGACCTCACTCCACCCTTTCAAATACCTAATCAAAGCCAGTATGCGAACACCCCCTCTCCTAGAGTGATTAAAACCGGCCTCATAAAATACCGGTCAACGAAGACCCCACCCTCCCATTTCGAATCCAGCCATTTCACTCAAATCTCCAAATACTTCTAGTTCAGATGGTTATTACAAACGCATTGAGTAAGAGCCTCTATGGCTCTATTATAAGGTCGCACCGGGGGTGAAATTTAATCACAGCAGTAGCACACACCTCTACGGTTGCTTGTTATCAGACTAGCGTACCTCAGCCATCCCTCTCCCCCGCTTATCCCACATACACCCTCACAAAAAAAAAACCCCACCAACTCAACCCATAAATGCATGAGAAAGAGCGCTAATTCCGCCAAAGGCTATTATCAATTAATTAGTATTACAAGCAGGCAGACAAGGTTCCCCTGCAGAGTCATCGCGAAAGCTCACACAGGCACACAGACACACACAGACACACACACACAGACACACACACACAGACACACACACACAGACACAGACACACACACACACACGGGTTGATTACCATCGTAAACCAATAACACGCCACGAAACAAGACCCCATGTTTTGTTGACGCCTCTTGTTTTACAACCGTGACTTTGGGACCTATAGGACATGGGTAAGGGAACGTTACCATAGATCTACCGTGCGGTAAAAGCATATTTACCCCAGGGTTTTTTTTAACACCTTTATATGAGAGTTATGGAAAAAAAAATTGTATCTCCGTTGTTATTTACTATTATTTATGACTTGAATTGTATTTTTTCGTAGCGGGTGTCTATCCTAGGCCTTTAAAGGTGCGATGAAATGAGACACAAGTTAAAGTAAGTATTTTTTTGCAATTTTTATTGAACAAAAATATTAATCAAGTATATAAGTTTTAGAGGTGAAAGCTGAAAAGACTGAATATATTATCACACAGGGAACACAGATTGAGAACGATAATTTAGAGATTACTGTGAACAACATAACATTTGACAGGGTTTGATGAGCTAAAATATTTAGGAACAATTTTAACTAGAGATCACGATATAAGATTGGAAATTAAGAGAATAATACAGTTGGGAAGTGCATGCTACTACTCGGCCAGTAAGTTGTTGAAATCTCGCCTGCTTTCAAGGAATGTAAAACTTAAAATTTACAAAACAATAATTTTGTCGGTTGCTCTCTATGGGTATGAAACGTGGCCTCCTAACTTACACGATGAAAATAAATTTAGGGTGTTCGATAACAAGGTGCTTGGCTAGATATTTGGTCCAAAAAGGGATGAGGCTACTGGGGAGAGGAGGTTACATAATGATGAGTTACATACCCAGTACTCATCACAAGACATTGTTAGAGTAATCAAGTCTCGTAGATGACGGTGGGCAGGACATGCAGCGCGAATGGGAGAATCTAGAACCTTGGTTGGGGTACTGACCGGTAAACCTAATGGGAAGAGACCATTGGGAAGACCTACACGCAGATGGGAAGATAGCTTTCGAATGAACCTGAAAGAGATAGGGTGTAATGAGGTGGACTGGATAGAACTAGAGTAGCTTGAACATCCTTTCAAATTAAATTCGTTTACATAATTGGTATAGCTTTTGATCTGAATACAGCATTATTCCCAACGCTACTATAACTATTTTTTTAACAAATAATATTCATAAAAAAAAATTCGAGAAAGACTACACCAGCACGAAAAACAATCTCAACATCCCCCAACCCTTGAAAGCCAAGTCTAAATTTAGAGAAAAAGGGGGTTGGTCTCAAGGTATCGTCAGGTAAAATCAATACCAGGCTAAAACTTAGGTCATCTTCTACTTCCCCCTTCCTACCACCACCCCCCCTACCCATCATCAAGTTAACCTCTGGCCAATTTGCATCGCACGTCTCGCCCAGCAGTACAAGGTGTAGGTAACTTGAAAATTAAAGGGGTGGAGGGAGGGGGTGAGCGGGGTAAACTTATGTGTGTGTTTGTTATGTGTGCTTGTCACTTAATGGCTCAACTTGCGTCGGCAATATTTTCCTGGTTTAACAACGTACGTTTAGTAACACGGGGAGTTGAGTGTTTAGTTTAACGGAGCTGGAAAATGGTGGACATAATGCATCCCGAAAAGCTCTCAGCCCCCTTTACACAAACTATATTCTTCCGCCATAAACATTTTCCTTATTCGGGATTTTGTTCTGCCGCTTGGGAATTTGGTTTGCTTTGTTAAAATTAGTTGTGCGTGCAACAATAAAAACGATATAGAATTAATAATCGCTTTTTATGAGGGGAGGAGGAGATACATCTTAAATTAAGGTGATAATTCATCCCAGATTTTTTGAGCCATTCCTCAAAATTAGATTAAAGTTCTCGGTTTAATTTTTTCCCCTATTTTTAATATATAAATTCATTAAATTTGAAATCAATATAGATTAAGTGAGTACATCACAAACTAGTAGAAATATGTGGTGACTGGAAGGAAAGGTTACAAAAAAATGTTTTAATAAAAGTATTTGCTAATAGGTTTAATGAAACATATGGCAGCAAGGCACATCTTATCTTATTCAATAATTACGTTTTTCATAACTTTTGGCTTATACTGTGCGTAGGCTGTCTCACAATTTTCATGCGCCTTCTCATATGTTTTCAATATATTATATAGTAGTATAATGTGTATATAGTATATACAGATTGTATATAAAATCTCTGCCTCCTCCATTAGCTCCTAAAATTCTCTTCTTTCCTTCAAGTAATCCAACATTTGAATCTTCTTCCTAGTAATAATAATAATAATAATATCCTTAGAAGGAACTATCTTCTGTACGTGATAGCAGGCAAGGTTAAGGGAAAGAGGAGCTTAAGAAGGATTAAAATAATAGATTAATCGAAGGAAAGAAGAGAATCCTGGAAGTCGAAGGGGGAGGCAGAGAACAAGGCGTATTGCCGGCGATATAAGACAAAACACGTAATCATTATAATCAGGTGCTCTGTCTTACAAGTCTATTCATAGTGTCAGTGAACTTAAAGACATTCAATGATCACTGTCCTTTGCCTCCTCCTTGAGCTCCCAGAATTTTATTATTTCCTTCTAGTCATCCAATATTTGAATCCTCCTCTTTCCTAAGCTCCTCTTTCCCTCAACCTTTCCTCCTATGACATCGTGCAGAATACAGTTTATCCTAAGTATGGGTCCAATCCAGTTTACTTTCTAACGAATAATCACATGCATAATGGTTCTCTTCTCACCCACTCTTCTTAGAACTTCTTCATTTGTCATCTGTCCACCTGATGTTATTATTATTAGCACCGCGTCTTACTACCCGTTCGGGTTACACGCACCACCTGATGTTCTCAAGTCTTTTATAATATTAACAGCATATATATTTTATATATTTAAATATTTAAGCCTGTCTTCGCCAGGGAACTTATGTTCATTTAATAAGACTATAAGATAATAAAATAGAATAATTGGCTAATATAAACACATAGAATAAACTAGCATCATAGTTTCCCAAAGAGCAATATGTTTTACCAAGATATACCACCAGAATTTGGTTATTTTCATTGTGATGTCTAAAACAGTGTTTGTTCTACGTTAGTTGATACAATTTTATTCCAAACAAAGAATATATTTTTCTATTGACTTGGAAAAATTTCCGACCTTATTTCTTAGAAAAAATTTGAAATATCAAATTCTCAGTATTTTCCGATTTTTGATTACTTGGGGCGATTGTACAGGCGGCTTGCAAGAATTTAACTTTCTACTATACTTAAAAAACTAACACAAAAAAAAATGTTTCTAAGTTCTTTGCTTTCTTCCCAGATTTAAAATTTAAAATAAAAAAAAATTTCATACTTCATAGCTACTTGCAAAATTTTTATTTTATTCTATAAGTGTCAGTGAACTTAAAGACATTCAATGATCACTGTCCTTTGCCTCCTCCTTGAGCTCCCAGAATTTTATTATTTCCTTCTAGTCATCCAATATTTGAATCCTCCTCTTTCCTAAGCTCCTCTTTCCCTCAACCTTTCCTCCTATGACATCGTGCAGAATACAGTTTATCCTAAGTATGGGTCCAATCCAGTTTACTTTCTAACGAATAATCACATGCATAATGGTTCTCTTCTCACCCACTCTTCTTAGAACTTCTTCATTTGTCATCTGTCCACCTGATGTTATTATTATTAGCACCGCGTCTTACTACCCGTTCGGGTTACACGCACCACCTGATGTTCTCAAGTCTTTTATAATATTAACAGCATATATATTTTATATATTTAAATATTTAAGCCTGTCTTCGCCAGGGAACTTATGTTCATTTAATAAGACTATAAGATAATAAAATAGAATAATTGGCTAATATAAACACATAGAATAAACTAGCATCATAGTTTCCCAAAGAGCAATATGTTTTACCAAGATATACCACCAGAATTTGGTTATTTTCATTGTGATGTCTAAAACAGTGTTTGTTCTACGTTAGTTGATACAATTTTATTCCAAACAAAGAATATATTTTTCTATTGACTTGGAAAAATTTCCGACCTTATTTCTTAGAAAAAATTTGAAATATCAAATTCTCAGTATTTTCCGATTTTTGATTACTTGGGGCGATTGTACAGGCGGCTTGCAAGAATTTAACTTTCTACTATACTTAAAAAACTAACACAAAAAAAAATGTTTCTAAGTTCTTTGCTTTCTTCCCAGATTTAAAATTTAAAATAAAAAAAAATTTCATACTTCATAGCTACTTGCAAAATTTTTATTTTATTCTATAACTTTGCAAATTTATCCACATACCTCATTTCAATACATATACACACACACTCCCATTTTGTAAATTCAAAATTTAAAAACTATTGGCTTTTAGTTTGGTCTCTTTACTATCTCACCAAATTTCAATATTTTACCTCACCGATAAATGGTTTATAATTTTAATTCTGGAAAATTCCAGCACAGACCATTTCATGTAACCTCATTTTGACATTTATATCTTAATTCTCTTATGGTTATTTGAGTTAGACACCAAATATTTCCTTTTTCTACTATGCCTACTAAAAAGTTTTTGTTTTTTAAATTTTGAGGGAAACTTCTTTCCATTTTAAGCTGCTTCATCATTTAAATTTAATGATGTCCAGACCTTTATTACTGCTTAGGGTGGTTCATACGCCTGCCCGAGAAATTTCAATACTATACCAATTGATAAATAGTTAATTCTTTTAGGTTTTGCAGTTTGTAATCTCCCCTTTTCCTCATTTAACCACCGCCCCACACATGAATAACATATTTTACAACAACATTCGTTATTTTGTGTGTTCCCTCTACATTTCTGACAAACTTTAGTTTCCTACTTCCCCCCTTTTTAAATTATATGCCTCCCCTTCCTTCCCCTATCTTCCATTTGGGTACCAATTGACAGTAAGTTGTTTTGAATTTCAAAAAAACCAATGACGGAATCTTGTTCACCTGTCTTGAAAACCCAAGATTTAAAAATTATTGAATATTTAAAGGGATCTTGCAATTATTTTCGAAATTCTCGATATCATTCAGGTATTGATTTATGGCCATGCGATTGGAATTTTGAAAAATAAATTACAACAAGGTTGAGTTCAGCAATGTTAGAAACCCCCGAAAATCGAAATTTTCAGCGTGATCGGAATTAAGATTTTTTGGCCCATAAGGTAATCATGGGGAATTTTCTAGGGGACAGATTCGACCCCCTTTAGAGTATTTAGGTTTAGGATTTTTCGCATCATTCTCGGATTCCCAGGAATCTCCAAGTCGAATTTAAACTTTCTATTTCACTGGGAAATATGAAAAAATCCTCTGGAAGGAAAAGACAGACAGGCATGGCATGGATTTTATATTATATAGTACTTACTCTATGGCACTAGGAGCTCGAAAATTCACTGATTTGACTATCTTTACAATGTCTTGTGATGATTACAGGGTATGTAATTCATAAATTATGTAACATCATCCATTATACAGAAAGCTCATTCCTTTTTGAACCAGATAAAAAATAATGGTGAGTCGATCGATCACAGGAATCCTTAAGTTCAGTAAACACAAGCGTCCCTCACTCCTCTTTGTTGTCTAATATTTAATTTAAATTGACTAATAAAATTACAAACAAAATGTTAATAATTTTTTTGATCGGAAATTTTGAATTTTTCAATATGTTGTTGCAATTTTTTGGATGTAATTCACCTAGTTTTTAAAGTGAGTATTATTTTATGGATATGTAGGTATATATATATATATAGTATAATACATAAATATATATACTTTAAATGTTTATGAAAGTATTTACCTATAATGTTTTTCTCTTAAACAGTATCATTTTATTAAGTCTACATTCCTACCTTTCATTAGATTTACCATTTCAGGTAAGGATAAGGGATATTTTGTTTTAATGCAAAAGTGCTTTTGATTCGCTAACACGTTCAGACTTGTGACGCGAACGTTTTAACGAATAAATTGATTCACTGACTAAGAATACCAATTTAGACAATGTCGCATGAAATAAATTGACATCTCAAAGAAACCTACACCATTTGTAAATATGTTAACCGGTAAAATAAACATAATATTAATAATAAAATTCCGTCTTCAGTTTATAGTTAATTGATATAAAACCTAAAGGTATAATATTAAGTGATTTGTGTAGTCTTTTTATTTTGGCGTGTTTGGACAATAAAACATATTACTAGACAGAAAAAAAAAGCCTACACTTTATGAAGCAGATTTTAAAGCTAGAAAGAAGTAATAATAATTTAAGATAGAGTTAGTTTAAATATAATACATTATTCACCCACTCCGGTACCCCGTGGTCTAAGGCAATACTCTCGCAATAGACTAGACAGTCAATTATGGGAGATCGTGGTTCGATCCCGGTTGGGTGTACTAAGGGTGGCTTTCCTACTTTCTCTCTCCACGGACATGCTGGTACACTTCTTCTAGATTCAACCTTACTCATCCCTAGCCCATTAGCTTAATTAGTACTTAAGTGTATTACCCTAATAGGTAGTAAGACGGGGTACTAACATATATAAATATAACATATATCTATATATATAGAACGTAAAGTCACAAATTTGAATGTATATATTTTGTTTCCCTTTCTTTAATACGTTACCCACACTAATGATTAGCTTATAAGCCAACGTGTAGCTTAGTTATTATAGAGTTCAACTACTTAGCGCAGACATATCGCGCCTAAATGAACTAAGAGCCCCGAGTTCGATTACCGGCATTGGTGAAACACTCATTCTGATTGAGTCTATAACAATAAATCGACGTCTGAGGAAGTAGATGTTTTTATTCTAGAATCAAGCTAGTATGTAGGTCATGTGCTGATCTAATCTATCTGTTCAAAACGTGCAAGCTAAATACCCCAAAATAATAAGATTGCCATAGAACACAGTCCATGTAGATAGAACAGATCGGAGGACCAGTAGCGAAGAGATAGCGTTTAAGTTGCGGTGGACCTCTCAAAGATAGCTCTGGTGTCGGTATAATGGAGGAGAAGTCATGCCGGCCAGTTAACCCCCCTCTCCTCTGAAACCATCCCTCTGCAATCGGGCTTCTTTGTGCTGTGAAGGTATCAACAACACAGGCCTTGAGGTGGAAAAAGAGTCTAAATACGCTCACAGCAAAGTGTTTAGAGAGGCAGTGTCGTGGACCCCTTCACCCCTTCCTGTTTGCCCTAAAGAAGTCCTTTTCCCCCCTCTCTGCCAGACATCCAGCGGACCACATCAAAGAGATAAGTCGCTCGGGGTTGGAAGTTGGTGTGCGGTGTCTTGTTTACAAGCTTGTTCTAGACCTCTCGCTCACTCGCCTCGCCAAACAGGAATCTGATATTGCTAAACCCTGCTAAGCCAACTTCCCCTTAAACACCCCTAACTCACACATATCCCTCATAAGACCCCCGCCTTATCCTATTTACCTTCACCCCAAAAAAAAACATTTTCACAAAAGGAAACTGACATTATGTACTTCCACGAACTGTGTTCAAGTTGATTCAAAATTAACAAAGCTCTATGATAATCGGAATTAATCCCCTTCCTTAGTTCTAAACAGAGTGAGCTAGCAATATAAATGGGCTCAAACTAGTATGTATTAACGTAACAGGAGTTTGTAGAGGTAGAATTCAAACTAGTCACAAACCCTCGATAATTATCAAAACAAAATATTGTTTAGAAATGGCTAGAAATAAATTATTTGGTCTAGGCACTAGAATATAAAAGTGAAGAATAATTTTCTTAGGAATAACTTTATCCGACAGATACAAAAAGTTTATAGATCTATTTTCACGATTTCATACGTCAGGCTATATGTCACTTGCAATATATATTATTACTAGCTTACCCATGAAATAACACTTATAATAATATTAAAATGTTATCAATGTCGACATAAAAAAGATTGTGTGTTGCCTAAATGGTTTTTCATATTAAAATTGGACTGAGGTATTTCAAATAACGTACTGCGATTTCAGAGATATTCAATATTTGTTTTATTTAGTCCAAAGTCGCGTCAATATTTCAATACGGTCTTGCTAGCTCGTGCTACATTTGAATCTCGCTGGTTTGCTTCCCCATTTGACAATGATTCCTTGAACATTCACAGAAGTTAACCCTAAACGAGGGCCTTACAGTAGATATTTATTTTCAGAAATGCACAAGGCATCCAAAGGTATAACATCTAGCAACGATACAACACTAAAATAATTTCATCAAATTAAACGTATGACCTATCTAATTCCTAAAACCATTGGCGTAGTAGTGTATGTAGGCGTATAACCCGAACGGATAGTAAGACGCGGTGGTAGGTGACATGGTGGTCTAGGGGTAAGGTAGTGTCAGACATGTGTTGGGGGGCCGTGGCTCAATCCTCAGTCCCGGCACAGATTTAACTGATTGATAAACCCTTCCTTCACCTTTGACAAGATGTGTATTAATCACAGCTTGTGAACGTGTGAAATGCCAGGCCTCCATCATGGTTCGGATCCCACGTTAAACTCTAGGTCCTCCATTTCATCTCACAATCACCCTACCATTACACATTAGCGTAAGTGCGTATAACCCGAACGGATAGTAAGACNGCGTAAGTGCGTATAACCCGAACGGTTATTAAGACGCGGTGCTAAAAAAAAGCCCTAGATTATCAGCTTAAAGGCTCGTTTAAACATAATATAAATCAAATTACTTGAAATATACTTTTTTCAGCATGATTACCCTTTCTGTAAATATGCATATGTGAATTTATTTATATCTACATATAAGTATATATATCAACCTCGGATGTCTTGGGGTAAAGTGCTAGTCTAAGGACAAGATGTTCGTGACTTCAAACCCAGCTGAGGTCGACGTATTTTTGGCTAAGAGATAAAATTCCGTAGCAAAACTTCCTTCGGAGGGGAAGTAAAGCAGTCGACCCCATGCCAGTTGTGGCGTGTAAAAGATCCCTGGAAAGTATATTTAAAGTACCTTTCCCAGCAAAATTGGTAGGCTCCTTCACGCTCGATCATAGAAAATCAGTGTGGAAGTCAACTGGAAACCACCGAACATTTTTATACGACCTTTTGTAGGTGCTTTCTACCAGATGGTGCAGGCAGCACTAACCAACCGAAGGGCTTTGGATGTATAAGAAGCACATCCAACCAACTATCGGGTTGAGGACTGATCAATCAAATAAGTATGTATACACATTTACATACACATATAAGTGTGTATACATGAATACACACACACATATACGAATCTTTTGTGCACCTTTTATCACTAACCGTTCAGGCTAAACGCGTATTTACAATGAAGAAGTAAAGACGACGAGGGTCGAATTTAGAGCAAAGGTATCTCTATACACACCGAAGAAGAGTGGGAGACCCTTTTGTAAATAAAATACCCACAGGACACCCACCCGTGATTAAAACCCTGATCTTATCACCGGTAAACCAGAATAAATAAAGTGCCAGTTTCATAGTCAGACCTAGTACGCCCCAAGTGCGGCTTGATATTAAATACGATACGATACCTACTTGAACTCGAATGGAATGAGCCAGTTTTACATATGAAATATTGGTCCATCCAATTTAGGTCTAGGTAGGTGTCGTCGTGCCTTTTGCGTGGCGCCGCAATTGAGGCGTTCTAGGTATGACTATGAAACTGTCCCACTGACAAGATATACACACGGCCAACAGGCTCAAGGTTAAAATTACTTCGCTCCATGGGAGAGCTTAAGTCCTTCAATTCGGGTATCGCTAGGTGCCAACAAGGGGTATTTTTATTTAAAAAAAAAAAGCTAATTTAAAAATGGTTTCGTAAACATTTTAGAAAACATTCTACAAATGTTTGAAAGTAATGAGTGGTTATAGTTAGAAGTTAAGACTTAGATATGTTGCTCTAGAAATATATCAATTATCAATTAACAATTACAATTTTCAAACCAAATTCTTGTCAACACATTAAAACATTTACCCAAAAACCTCAAAATTCTATATCCTCATTTATCCTGATCTACCTTCCATCGTAGAAAATGACCCATTCGAGCCGGAGTCTAAAAGATTAGTTTCTTATTCTTCCCTTTCACATTCATTTCCATAATTTTATCTATCCTTGATTCCATAGATTATTCGACACTCAACTGGTTTCAATAGTAGTTTCGCAACCAAACACTTTTACACCTTGGTCTTGAAAATTTCACCTTTTATGGCTCGCTTATCACAAGTCTTTTGTTTCTAAAACACATTTTTTCTCTCTGACCACAACTTAGTTAGTTAACATCTTGTCGTCATAATAACACATCGTGTTTCTCACGACTCAAGTATGTTTGTTTAGTAATTTTCTATGTATTCATAAATGTCTAATGGTAATTTACAAGGTTTTTTTTATCACTCTAAATCTAAATTTATCTTCACGCTTCTTTAATTTCGTTTGCAGTTCCATAAGTACCGAAACATGTCGGAATGAAGTAATCCAGCATCTTTCCAATGCTGGATATCACAAAGGAGTAATAGGACAAGGAAATAGATAAAGACTTAGATTATTCTAATTACTTCATTAAATTTGTTTGGCAGATACTAACCTTACAATTTTACCCTTTTATTTCACAACATATTTGAACTTAAAATATTGTTTAGTACCATACTTATTGTATATATTAAAGTATTTGTGACAACATTTTTAACGTGTAAACGTGTATTTTAGACTTTTCATCAACTTATGTATGGTCTAGTTGATGATGCATTATTAATTATATATAAATGTTCATATCTGATGTTTTTTAAATCATAAGTAAACTCTAATTATACATTTTGACTTGTAAGTTCACTTAATACAACTACAATATAGCAACTGTTTAATCTATTAACTTAATTTTTTTATACATATTTCTAGAGCAATCTATCTAAGTCTTAACTTTTAATGGTTTCATCAAAGAGAGGACACAAATAGCCTTCTCGAGTCAATCGGCCAGCTTCCGCAAAGCTAGGTTCAGGTATCGACCCAAACCCCCGTCACACAATTCTACCACACAAAGAGCTTACGTTACCTGCACATTACGATTACAATAGTCCCTTCATGATGAACGTGTTAAAAGTGAGTCGTTTCAAAACTGCAGGTTTGGAAGTGCTTTTATCACTGAGCATTGACACTAGCGAACTCCAGTGTTGATGGACTTGAGCTGGCTCAAGGATCGCAGCCAAACTTCCGGGGTGTTTGATGTAGGTCCTATGTCTTGTATGTGAAACAGTCTTAAATAAGCTTGGCTGCTACTCACAGAACGCTAAGCTAAGCTAAACTAAGATATGCTGTGCTGTGCTAAGAATTTGTCAGTTTGGGTTCACACTCAATGCTAAGCTAAGCTAAGCTAGGCAATGGGGATCTCTTTTCCCTCCCCAATTCAGTGTCGTTTCTTTCTGGTCTGCTCCAGTGAAGTGTAGTTATGATGGCGTTCTCCCAAATGTCTTGTTTGAGTTCAGGTTATAGTACTAAGGAAGAAAATATGCTGCTGTTAGCAGCTGAAGAAAATTTAGGAGGTGGAGGATTGACCTTTTCAATTAACGCTTCCATTTTAACATAAAAACTTTACTAAATATGAAACCTGAATGGAATATTACTTAAATACACGTGAAACAAACTTAAAATCAAAATTCTACACTTCTTTGGTTATTTTCACCAAACCAGCACTAGCATTTGTTCAACACGGAGCCCAACCTGCGTTATGCGCATGTGCATCGTAAGATGGCTCAAGATGGGAGATGGAAAAATTGCCCGGCCAGCAATCGGAAAAAAACATAGCGTGGCATAGCAAGGCTTACCTTAGCTTTCTGTGTGAACCAACACATTTAAATGTATGGTCAACTATTTTTCTAGCTTTCTGTGTGAACCAACACATTTAAAATATATGGTCAACTATTTTTCTAGCTTTCTGTGTGAACCAACACACTTAAATATATGGTCAACTATTTTTCTAAAGAGTTAGCAGAGCAAATCTTAGCCTAGCTTAACTTATCTTATGGTTAAAACTTAGATAAAAAAAAACTTAAGACTAAGTCTTAACCATAATCATTACTGCCCTTAGTTTATTATTATTATTTAGAATGTTTTCTAAAATGATGTTTTCTAAAATGATGTTAGCTTATCTGTGTGTACCGATCTTTAGTGTGATTACATCTGCGTCTTTGATTTGTAACAACTCAAATATATTTACTTTTAATGTATAAATCTTCTTAGAAAGTCTCTAAAGCAATTAGGAGTTTGTAAATATCAACAAACCAATTAATAATGTCAAAAAAATCTGGGCTTAAGCAGTGAACATACGTCGCGTATAGTGTTGCGGGTATAGGGTGTATAAGATGGCACGTGATATGAGTTAGGGCTACGGGGCGGGGCAGGAAGGGATCTGGGGAGCCAAGTTCGTGTTTCTTCGTGGATATTCGTACGGCCATAAAACACTGCTCTCGACTAGTTTTCATTCTTATCTACTCATGGGTGAGTACGCCGACCGTACGTCAAGCTCGTCCAACCTAGTTAAACAGAGGGAAGGAAGAAATAGAGCCGTGGTTCGAATCCCTTCCATGTGTACTGTTGGATTTTTTAGATAGTTTTTCACTCTCACGTCACACAAATGGTGGCACATTTCCTCTGAAATTCTAATTTTCTTGCCCCCCCCCCACACCCCACCACAACCAACACATTTAAATATATGGTCAACTATTTTTCTAAACGTTCAGTTAGCAGAGCAAATCTTAGCTAAGCGTTCTGTGTGTACAGGCCAAGCTTATTTAATTTAGTAACGTTTCATTAAACATAGACCACTCACGCATGCGCATAGCGGAAATATTATCTTATGACAAACTTGTTTCGTACTTAAGTGCAGCTTAAAACTTAAAAGGACATCAAGACGAACGTAAACCACACTTATGATGACTGAAAACAACGCGAGACAATAAAGTGCAAGTTCATGTTAATTTGCAGCCCGTTAATCAGTCGCAAACAAAGTTTTACTGTTAACTGTCGTCGTCTGGAAGAGCGAGTTGGGGTAGAAGGTTAAGTGGGTGAAAATGAATGGAAGGATGGCGGTGGACGGGTATTGGGGTAAAGGAAGCAAACAGTCTCTTGAACTCTTGGAGTTGTCTAGAGCCAAGTTAGTGATTTGTAACTTTTGTTTTTCACTGACATACTGTGTGAGTGACTTTGTGCTGCCATATTAACTTTATTTTAAGTAAGTTTGCCAAGCCATGGGTACTACAGTTGACTTTACTTACAGTTGTTGTCGGAGAGTCACTATAATGAACCAAGGGCCAGAAAACAACCAATCTCCTGGTATACGAATGAGTAATAACTACGCCCTTCGTCGGCCACATAGTCTACGGCGCTACTCCCACAATATCCTAAACTGCCAATGACGTGGGAATCGTGGTTCGACCCCGATCGGGTGTACCGAAGGTGTTTTTTTCCAAAATTGTTTCCCACTCTTTCTCTCTCTCTCATCTCCCTCCTCCACGCAAATGTGGGTACACTTCATCTAAATTAAAACTTCCTCATCACTGACCCCTTGGCGTAATTAGTACATAAGTGTATAATCTGAATGGGTAGTAAGACTCGGTGCTAAAAGAAACTAACAAAAGTAATTAGGTCGATTGTGGGATGATATGACTTCTTAATCTAGATTATAAATAGGGTGCCAGAGCCCCCTTGAATCAATCTAAATGTGCAGGCAATTTTATTCAGTACTAAGTTACTAGGGTATGTTTCCCCACCACCTTTAAATCCCACTATCCATCCGGTTTAAACGCAGTCTTTTGTTTGCTTTTTAGCACCGCACCCGTTTGGATCATTGGCCTATGTACTGATTACTTTAGCGAGTTTGTGATGAGGAAGGTTGAATTTAGACGAGGTGTACTCACATTTGCGTGAAGGGAGAATGAATAACCCTTCATCCCCGTTTCAGTGGCCGCATGGTATAAGTCGCTACTCTCACAATATACTAGACTAGACTGCCGAAGACGGTGAGATCGGGGTTTGATTCCAGTGTAGTGCAATGACGGTGTTTTTCCCCTGAAATGGTTTTCAACTTTCGCTTTCTACTCAAATGCGGGTGCACTTTCTCCAAATATAATCTTCCAAATCCCTAACACATTAGTGTAATTAGTATGTAGGCGTATAACTCGAACGAGTAGTAAGACACGGTGGTAGAAAATAAAAAATTAGGAAAGACCTCCCTCAGTACACCCGACCAGGATTCGAACCCCAACCTCCCTGTCATCAGAATAATAGTCTATTAAAGAGTGACAGCCTAGACCCTGCGACCACAGAAGCAGGATACACGCAACGAATTTCCCTCTTTGAGTAGGGATGAGGAAGGTAAAATTCTGGGTGAATGTAACCGAATTTGTGTGAAGGGATATTAGGAAACGGTTTAGTTAGAATAAACACCAAAAGTATATCTGATCAAGTGTAAAGCCCCCAACCTCACCGCCACCGGTAAACCAGACTATATGAGCCTGACGTTTATACCGCGTGCTCACCAGTGTGAGTTTCTGGTTAACGATTCATCTTGTACTTTTTGGCGTGAATTTGTGGTTGTGGACATTTGTTCATAGTTAAAATAGTGTGTGCGTCAATTGGAGTGATACAAGCATCGGTGGGCATGTGGGCTCATACGTCAACCTCATCTAGTCTTGTTTACATGTAATAGGGTTGTCAGGATTCGAATCCAGGATGAGTTTACTTTGGGTGTTTTTTAGAAAATAAAACGGTGTCCATATCTCTATTCATGAAATTGTGTGCGTATTTTATTTAAATGCCACCTTACTTTTCCCTTCACCCATCAGTTTGACGACGTTGCCTATTTGGAGATAACCGTCTCGGTGGCGTAGTTAGCTAACGCGCTAGTTTCGTGGTTAGATATACTGCCGAGGACGGGGAGATCGAGGTTCGAATCTCGCTCGGAAGAACTGGTGGAGGTTTTCCCTAAATAGTTTTCCATTCTCCCTCCACGCATTTGCGGATTCACTTCCCCACTATATTTAACCTTTCCAATTCCTAGCCCATTAGAGTAATTAGTACTTAAACGTACAACCCGAATGGGTCGTTAAGACGTGGTGCTAAATATTATTATTATTACCTGGAGATTTTGAAGCTATTTTGCGAAGCGGGTTGCATCTTAACTTGACGCACCTAAGCAGTCTTAACACTGTCATACTTAGACACCAATGTACGAAATAGAAAGGGAGGAAAAAGAGCATTTAACCCTGCAAGGGCTCATGATTATGTGCTGATAACCCTTTCCCTCTTCCTCTGACGAGTTTACACAGTCACTATACTATTTGTTCCTTAAAAATGTGGACTTGGTTTTCAAATATACATATTTTTTGTTTCCTATTTTAGATAGACATAGGATAACACGAACATTTTTAATCTACATCCTGACAGGAAGTTTCCTACAGGACATTTTCGTGACCAAGCCAAATATCCTAAGTTGTAGAAGATTCATAAAAAAAAATAAGTTAACAAAAAAACTACTTCCAAGATAAAAATAATAATGTTGTGGCTTTGTAAGAATATTCTTAGAATTATTTAAGAATTTATGGATTTTGTTTCAACGTTATATCTTTAAAGCTCGCTGAGTAAAACGTAAAAATTAAGTAGCATGGAAAATCCCATCTTGATCTTCCGCGAGGTCATAGGTAGGCGACGTCCTTAAATATACCGGACGGACAGTAAGACGCAAATCCCACGTAAAAAAATATTTCCTAAGCGCTAGTAATCATATAGTGCTTGTTATACCCCCGAAAACACCGTTATTCAAACTTCTATTAAAATTTAAAATACTAAAAATAGTTTGCCATTCTATTTAAATATATAAAAACACAATATTTTCAATACGACGTAAATAACGTTAATTTGTTAGTTATAAAATAAACCTCAACGGTGGTCACGCAGATAGAGGCGTCAGTATCGTCCTTTTGGGGAGGTTAGTATTCGAACCCAGGTCAGGTTCACTATTTTAATAATATGTTTTTAGCTATACTTTCTTTAGAATGAGGGTGGATTTATTTTAATTTCTGTTTTATTACTCCCTACTCTTTTTATGTAACCATACCTTGATTTTATTACGAATTAATATTTAGATAACGTTTTAGAAAATACAAACACATTTTTTATGGTCTACAGTGTTAAATTTTACTATTTTATTAGTGTTGTTTTATAGATATTTATAATATCTATCAAAAGCAACAACTGCCGAACAGATTACTATTTATTTATTTATTTGAGGTTTTTTTTTTAGCACCGCGTCTTACTACCCGTTCGGGTTATACGCTTAAGTACTAATTACACTAATGGATTAGGAATTGGGAAGGTTTGATTTAGAGGAAGTGAACCCACATTTGCGTGGAGGGAGAGTGGAAAACCATTTAGGAAAAACCACCCCTAGTTCACCCAACCGAGATTCGAACCTCGATCTCCTCGTACTCGGTGGTCTGGCTCAACACGACTGGTGTGTTAGCCAACTACGCCACCGAGGCGGGTATTTGAGGTATTAATTCATCAGTGTGAAACAGAGAAAACCCAGATTTCACCAATGATACATTTTTCGGCCACGTCGGGAATCGAACCCGGGATCCTTAGATCAGCAGGCAGCTACGATACCAACTGAGCAATGGTGCCGGGCTATATTCGTAAGGTGAGCTGTAGGGAATACGCGGGAAAAAAAGGTACATTTTTTAAATAATTTTTATAACAAAATATTTGTTGTGTCAAAAGAAATCAAATAATTCACCAAGAGAAACATAGAATTTAATTTTCTTCAAACGGTCAACTCCACATTTCTTGAATATCTGCCAAGGGTGTCCTGGTAATTAATGACAACTTTTTCTTTTCATTTAAGAAGTTTCTAATCTAATGCCGCTTTGGCAATGACAGGTATTCAACCACTGTTGATATCACCATGTGAAGAAAATTAAATTCTATGCTATTACTGAAAACATATTTTATTTATTCTGTCCAAAAAAAGTGTTGGGGGAAAAAAAACTGGCCTTTTCTCGCCTTCTCTACATCCCCACCTTAAGAAAATTAGAGTAAACACGGACGGGTAACATGGACGAGTATTAAGACTAAAAAAAGAGCAAAAGAAAAATTGTTCTACACTTTTAAGCTATTATTTTATATTCCAACATTTTGTTTTACAAGGGGGTTCTTTTAATTTTTAAAAAAGATTATAAAATACGTTTCCCATTTAGCACACATAGTTCAATTCTGTGCCGATGGGATCGCATCGATCTACCGCACACACATATGCATGCTAAATATAATCCTATAATCCACCACAACGCTTACCCCCTTCATGAATTTCAAAATATGTGGATTACAGAATTCCAAATGACACCACAAAAAAAATAAAAAAAAATTGCCATTTTTCCTCATCAAATGAACCCATAAACCCCACCCACGTGGTATTGAATGCATGATTTAAAAGCTCGCGGCAGATTATGGTAAACAAGTCTACGTTAAGTGTATAATTTAAACATTTTTATAACTTAGCGGCCATAATTTTAATCACTAAAAATGATAAATCAAGATTGAGTTCATTCTTCAAATAGAGATATGTTTTAAAATGGAATTTTAATGATGCCATGATATTAAAAAAAATATTAATTGATACGACACAATCTTACAGATTCTCAAATATAGCGTGGAACAAAAATTTTCAAAAATTGGTGCTTAGTGAACTACATATAAAAAAGTTTATCTCAGAAAAACAAAGCAATAATTTTGTAATATTACAGTAACCATTCTTTATATTTATATTTTAAACAAAATTGTTCATGCCATTAAAAAAGGCTCATATTTTCAAAAATCAGTTATTTGTACACAAACCTGTACATGCATACATACATACATACATACGAGTACATACATACATACGAGTACATACATAGACACATACGAGTAATATACATACATACATACATACATACGAGTACATACATACATACATACGAGTACATACATACATACATACATACATACGAGTACATATGAGTACATACATACATACGAGTACATACATACATACGAGTACATACATACATACGAGTACATACATAAACACATACGAGTACATACATACATACATACATACATACATACATACATACATACGAGTACATACATACATATATATACATATGAGTACATACATACATATATATACATATGAGTACATACATATGAGTACATACATACATATATATACATATGAGTACATACATACATATATATACATATGAGTACATACATACATATATATACATACGAATATATTCATACGAGTACATACATGCACAAATATCTATTCACGCCGTTCACTTACGGTCCAAGCAAGAAACTGTGCATATAGCTCAAAAAACAACTTCGTACTTGATCCATCCTCACTAACTTTCTCCACACTTCCCTATCCTTGTATACTCCCTTTGCTTCAACAACATCCATACACCGATTCATACATGATATTTTATTGTAAAAAATCTTGAATGATTTTCTTTTTTCACACATTCATCTACAACATTTGGCCACGTCTTACACGGGCTACCCCTTCCTTTTGATCCACACACTTTACTTTCATATATTTGCTTCGTCACTCTCTCCACTCGGTCTATACGCATTTGACTAAACTAGTGCGGTAGGGATGAAGAAAGTAAATGTACATAGGAAAAAATAAGCGTGAGAAACAGTTTAGAGGGGAATAACTACCCTCAATATACAAAGCTAGGATCTAAACCCTCACATCCCCGTCACCGGCATACCAGATTGAACTTGAAATTCAGTTCACGCAGCCATTGTCTTGGATTTAATGCAGGGCTGCCACTATTTTCTTACTAACGAATTCCCCGTGTTTTCCGGGCGGCTTTAATTCAATAAAAAGAGTACTAAAATTTAATTTTTCATCAAACTGACTAGTGGGAAATCATGTAAATTATATTTAAACTAGGATGGTTAAAGATTGATGGGGAAGTACCTCTTCTGTTGCTTCACAACCCTTGTTTAAGGGGTAATAATACGCATGTTTGAAACAGCGTGCTTAATTTTTCAATCCCCTTTTTTCGTCCATCTAAAGACCAACTAATTTAAGCTTTCAGTTAAATGTCCCAAATTAACAAATATTCCAGTATCTTTACTAGGTTTTACAGAAATTTTTGTGATCCGGCTCTTCTCGTTTTCCAAGTGCATGGCAAAAAAATAAATTCATGTAAGATGACTTCAAAATAAAATCATATATTAGACAAAACTAGAGATAAAGTGAACGTTAATGCTAATTATATCTAACCTTACACTTTTTTTAAAATAATTTTACCCCCTTCAAATTATTTTATTCGCTTCTCTTATTTTGATCTTCAAGCAGTGTTTTATAATCTTTATTTTTCAAACCCGTGATGTTTCCGCCAGACGTTCAAAGACGCGGAATACGTGTACAGAACAAATGTGGGTTGCGTCATCATACATAAAGGGACTTTCCCCAACTTTCCACTATTTTTATTGTACGAAATTTAGAAAAAACATTTTTACTTCATTAGTAAAGATATTCATTAAAAATTTTAGTTTTACTGGAAAATACTTTGCTATTAGTATTCAAAATAAAATGAATATGCAATTACTTGAGATTGAAATGCCTGCACTTAATCCTTTGAACTAAACTCTAATTAGTTAGAGGGGAAGGTTGAATGTGCAAAAGTTTCGCAAGGGTTTACTGGCTATAATGAATTTCCCTATTGTATTATTTTCTTCATTTCCAATCTAATATCGTTATTGCTAGTCAAAATTTTTTCTAAATATTTAAACTCATTAACCATGTCAAATGCTGCCCGAAGTAATCTCTAAATTATCGTTCCCGATCAGAGTTATCTGTATACTTTAGTAAACAGTTTAATAGCCATTTACAAATACATGAATATTTCTCATTTGAAGAATTTAAGTACTCTATAGAATAGTCTGGCAGAAAATCATTAACACAAGAAACCAATAGGGTTTACAACATTACTGAGTGGAGCTGTCTGTCAGTAGGAGTACAAACGGGGGAGGAGGAAATTATAAATGCTAACACATTTTATGTTTTGTTGTGAACCATTATTAAATTACATCATTAGATTCATAAATATCCATTGCTCCTATACCAGTTACATTTCGTTTCCCGGGAATTTAGGTATTAATGATGATCAATCAAAATATGTGGTTTTTGGACTTTTCAGAGTGGAAAATATCAACTTTTAAACTATGTTTATGAGTATATTTATGTATAGGGTCATATAAAGTGATTTTGTTTTCATCCCAGTAAACACCAAATTCTTGTACTGTTAAAGGTTTTGTCGGTATTTATCAAAAGCGCAACATATGATTAGAAACATCTCGACTACACAGGCAGCTCTTTTAAAGGATTAATATTAAGTTGAACTTTCAATAAATAATTTTAACGTAATATATAAGCTTCTAGAACCTTAGAAGCACCAGAATTCGCATGCCGATAGGATGAGAAAATATATAGTTAAAGCATAACGTTATGCCTCCTTCTGGTTTTAGAACCAATTCAGCGTCAAGAGTATTGACCACTACACCAACCCCGTTGATATCAGGATAACTTGGACACTCTAGCACTATTTTCCTATAAATAACCATCTGAAAGACCTTCGCTCCTACCAGAGTCCTACTATTATTTATTTGGTAGTAAAAAGGACCTATAAGAAGACATTCATAAGAAAATCGGTCTATACATTCCAGGCTATGACCAAATTAACTTTGAGAAATCTTGGTTGGAACACAAGAGGGAATCGAATAGTTTTTATTTCAGAAGTTTTTACATAAGAGTTAAATAACAGCTTAATCCAAGGGGTAGAATTGAGGAGGGTAATCAGCGGAAATGCATCCGCATTAACGTAGAAAAGTGATGTAAAGATCCCCAGTGAAAAAGAATACAAAATAAATCTCTCTAAGCACACCTGGTCGAGATTCGAACCTTGATATCCCCTCTACCGGCATTATAGTCTATTGCGTTCTCATGTTAGAAAAATCAGGCTTGATTACGAGTTATTCGAGGTTTATTATGAGCATGGTCCAAGGTTCTAATGACCCAGCTTGTGTGTGTGTGTGTCTCTTGCACAAACAATAATTAAACTAAGAACAACTTAACATGTTTAAACGTTTAGCCACTGCTCTGTGGTCAATGGAGCTCAATTTATTATCACAGAGAAACAATAGGTCCACGTGTTTCGGAGAATGGAAATGGGGAAATGGCAGAGGATAAGGGGGTGGTCGGGAGGGGGTGGGGGTGGAGGGTGAATTGTGACCAGTTACCGGATAAGTGAGATAATCGACCAACACACACAAACAAAATTGTTCTGGATGACTAGTTGGATTGTAATTACTGGTCACTAGATATGCGCGTTTTAATCAAACATTGTCACTGCGGCGAAATATACCGACCGACACTGCCTAATATATCATGCAGCTTGGTCCTAGTTTTTTTTATACCCCCACAAAAATATGATGAATGTATAATATTCACATTAGCAAGTATAATTGCATGCGTCCAGTGGTTCATGACATTTCGATTTCCTAAATATCTCCACAAATAGTGGTTTGTTTTGGTAAAAAATATGTACAACTACACCGAGGCAATTGTCATAACAGTATACTACTTCTGCTATGTTCATGCCAAGCAAGGAGCACAGTGTAGGATCCATGGTGATACAAAAATAAACTTGGTTCATTTGAGCAATGATTGTCTGGTGTCAATGTAGGAGACAAGGAGATAAAGAGAAAACTTAGTTCATCTGAGTTATGATGGTCTGGTTTCAGTGTACAAGCCAAGGAGATGGAAGAGAAAGTTTCGTCCATCTGGGCAATGTTCAACATTCCATTCCTTTTCTTTACTCTACAGTCTCTCATCTCTTCATGCTCAACAGTATGTCATCATCTCTTCATGCTCAACAGTATGTCATCATCTATTCATGCTCAACAGTATAGTCATCATCTATTCATGCTCAACAGCATGTCATCATCTATTCATGCTCAACAGCATGTCATCATCTCTTCATGCTCAACAGTATGCCATCTTTTCATGCTCAACAGTATGCCATCTCTTCATACTCAATAGTATGTCATCCCTTAATGACAATCTCTCATCTCTTCATGCTCAACAGTATGTCATCATCTCTTCATGTTCAACAGTATGTCATCATCTCTTCATACTCAACAGTATGCCATCTCTTCATGCTCAACAGTATGCCATCTCTTCATGCTCAACAGTATGTCATCCCTTAATGACAGTCTTTCATCTCTTCATGTTCAACAGTATGCCATCATCTCTTCATGCTCAACAGTATGCCATCATCTCTTCATGCTCAACAGTATAAGTATGTCATCCCTTAATGACAGTCTCTCATCTCTTCATGTTCAACAGTATGCCATCATCTCTTCATGCTCAACAGTATGTCATCATCTCTTCATGCTCAACAGTATGTCATCTATTCATGCTCAACAGTATGTCATCTCTTCATGCTCAACAGTATGTCATCTCTACATGACAGTATTTCATCTCATTATGCTCAACCATCCCTCTTTCTTTTATCCAAAGCGAAACGGAGCTATAGTACAAGGCGAGCACATAACAGAACAAACAATCTCATGAATCCCACTTTTCTCCTCTTACTTGTGCTTTCTCATCTTTTAAGTATCCAATAGTTATTTTGTTGTTATGTTCTATATTGTGATATTTTGCATTAATTACAGTATTACAAAACTTGTTACCCTTTAATATTATAATTAATTTATACCCTCCGATTACATTCTGAGGTGCCAAGCTTGCCTTGCTTGGTTCCACTATGGTGCAGTTTTTAAGACAGGGTCATATTGTAATCAAGTAAAGGGAGTATATTCATCTCTCATCTAATCTCAGATTATTACTGACTAGACAATATTTTGATATATTTTCTCTACCTATATTCAAATAATTGTAAGAATATTTTAATTTAAGATAATATATAATCTATCTTACTTGTATATACATTTATAGTATTTAATTTAGTCCCTAATTAAACCAATTATGGCTGACAAAGGAGGGCAGGATTTTAATTAAGGCCAGGTTATCCTTAATGCAGCTCTCCATTCTCTCTCCCTCTTTCTAAGAATATGTTGTGTTTCCTTGAAAATTAATCCTCATCCTATTTTTCAGACCAATAAATCTTCGTAGCTAAATTAAATTCTATGCAGCATTGATTATTATAAGGTAGTAATAATCACTCACAGTCCGCCTATTTCCGCATTATTAGAAGAACAAGAAACTTTAAACCAGCCTATAAACAATCTTGAGAGGGGGTTGAACGACGTTTAATGACGCAATGTCTTAACGATCTTGTACACATCACGAGACCATAAATAAATAGAAACAGAAAAAAAAATCACCAAAATTAAACCAAAGGAGATAATCTACCTTTTGCTTCCCTATAACATCGATAATATCTTCTCTACGTTCGCCTTTGGTTGTGTGTTACTTGTCTAGGCTGGTGGGACCCTGCTCATATAAAAAATGAGCAGATAACAGAACGTGCTTCATCCGCATCGATCACCCAGCTGGTATTCGAAGCCTTGCCCCCTTTACCCCCTCCTTTCCTTTCACGATGAACGGTGAACCCATCATTTTCAGTTCGCACAGCGAGTGGTTCAAACCAATAGTGGGCGCCGATAAAGGCTATGTGTCTTGCTAGTCCGTTATGAAGACATAATCCTCCCCTCCTTCCATGCTAGTACTTTAGTTTTTAGGGGTGGAGAGCGGGGGTTAGGGATGTAAGGCCACATTGCACGCGCTTAAGGGTGAGTTTGGAACTGGAGAGGGATGCAGCTACTCCTCTTTTTCCCTCTTTCGTGTTCAAAAGCACCTAAAAGTGGGAGGGGGTTTCACGATGTTGGATGAGCAATATCCGCTCTCGGAAACGAAAACGTGTGTGTGTGTGAAAAAGGGGGTGAAATGGAAAGTGGAGTCGACGTAGTCGCTTCGGAGAGGTTAAATTGGATCATGTAATTACGAAATTCAATTAAATCGTTCACATATCTTTTCCTGAATCGCAGAAATTGTTCAAGTGGCCTGCCTTCTACGTAAAGAGATTAGTTTCTGTGGGATCTAAGCGTGAAAGAAGTTTTTACGTACAATTTATTGTGTTATCATTAATTTGCATTCTCTGACAGACGATAATTTCATGTCTAAATATTTGATTTAGTAAAGAAAATGTTGTTATTAGTAATCTAAGTTTGTTTGGAAACACTAGATGAAATAACATTTGATTTAGTTTTGCTTTTTATAAGATTATTTATCAGATGAAATAACATTTGGTAAATAATCTTATAAAAAAACAAAAGTAGATAGAGCTATTTAGGAAACAAAAATTATGATAAGAGGTTTGAAAAATAGTTTCGAAAAATAACTTTATTAATATATAGAGTTGCTTGTTTTGGACCTAATTGAAAAAAGTCAGCTTTGGTGGCCACATGGTATAAGGCGTCACTCTCGGAATAAACTAAACTTGCGATTATAGGTAGATCAGAGTTCAATCCCAGTCGGATGCAATGAAGGTGGTTTCCCCCTCTCTCTTCCCGCAACTGCTGGTACACGTCATCTAAATTCAACCTCACTCATCCCCAACCCATTAGCGTAATCCGTACATAGGTGTATAATGCGAACGAGTAGTAATATGCGGTGCTGAATAAAATAGAGTAAGCACAATATATAACATATAAATATAATGATAGAATAAATATGTGTTTTGAAAGCAAGTCGCTTTTATTTGTCGAATAGGGCCTACCATAAAAACTGATTAGGTTTGAAATTGAAATCAGGTATATTATTTAGTACCGAGATGCGTCAACTTG
The DNA here is from genome assembly GCA_902151455.1 of Timema bartmani. Taxonomy (NCBI): domain Eukaryota; kingdom Metazoa; phylum Arthropoda; class Insecta; order Phasmatodea; family Timematidae; genus Timema; species Timema bartmani. The sequence goes on from CABFWB010001577.1 coordinate 32,772, forward strand.
GTTAATAACAAACATCACAAAAAAAAAATGTTGATTTGTGATTAATAAATGGTGAAATTCGTTCTTTCCGTGAGTACTTTGTAAAGCTACAAAGTACCCCAACACATTCCAATTAGGTAGGACACCAGAATATCGACGTTATATTTGTTAGTATAACATTCCAGTGGCATTGTGAAACATCGAGACGAGTCAAATTACTCATAAGAGAGATATTAACATAATCCAATGAAACCTTACTGCTTTGTTCGAAAAAAAAAACCTTTTGTAGTTGCTAATTAGGAGTCTACTCTTTGAGGTAAAGTTAATAAAGGGAGTGTGTCAGTTTCTCATTTTCGGTGTGAAGAATACACTTTCTTCTATAGTAAATAAGTCCATTATTAAATACTGAGTGCCGCAGGCGAAACAACAAAAAACAAACACGTTCTTCAAAATAAAATAAGTCTTGGCAAAGAAACAAATATCTTTTTCACAAAATGTAATTGAAAGGGGAGAAAAAATGTAAAAAAGTTATCCATGTAAAACAATTATTTTTCACATTTTTTTTTTATTATGTTACGCTTACGGAACTTTTCTAATTTTCTTCTCATCTGAAAAAAAAATTGTGTTTTTCACCCTTCAAAAAAGAAATTAGAAAGTGGGATGTGAAGAAAAAAAAGTGTTGTATTAATATGTATATGTATATATATATATATATATATATATATATTAAGCTCAAGTAGTTAAATTGATAATCATGGTATAGATATTTTTAGACATTCAAATTTCTTAATTTACAAAGTTTTCAAGGTATTAACAAAAAAAAAAGTTTTAGAAAGTTTGTTCGGTTAAGACAATGAGTACCTAGTCTTTGTTAAGACTGGGATGATAGTGAGCTTATTAAAATTACAATGAGCACACTTACCTCGTTAAAATACAGAGGCGTTAATTTGAATAAAAGAGCTTTTTAAAATGAATCCTTTATCTACACTTAGCAAGCACATTACTGTATTCCCAAGTCAGAAAATCTATTTAAGACCGCGGAGACAAGAGGAAAATTGTAAAACAAAGATTAATAAATTAATCGGAAAAAAGAAGTAGTTTTACTTTACGAAGAGCTGTTGAATTAGAAAAGTAAATAAGCTTGACTCAATATAATAATCTTAAGGTGAGGATGTTTAAAACACGAGAAAAGGTCAGTGTTTTTGCAGATTTTAGAGCCAAATTTTTTTTTGGCTAAAATAAATAAAATATTGCTTCAATATAAACATAGTTTAATTTTATTCACATGGTGATATCAACAGTGGTTGAATATCTGTAATGAGCATAGCAGCATTGGATGAAAAACTTTTTAAATGAAGATAAAAAGTTGTTATTAAATTATAGGACGCCCTTGACAGATATTCAACTGCTGTTGATATCACCATGTGAAGAAATTTAAATTCTAGACATCTACTGGATTATTATTTTACTTATTTTGACCAAAAAAAGTTCTGATATAAAAACGGGAAAAACATTGAGCTTTTCTCGCGTCCCCTAAACACCCAAATTGATCGATATGACTGGAAGAACCTCTATATAGAAAAAAAGCTTCTAATATTTTTAAAAAAAATCCAGTTTTATATTTTTTGCACAGTTTCTTTTTTCTTGTGTGGGCTATACGCATTTCATTACACTAATAAGGTGGAGATGAGAAATCTAAAATTGAGAAGAGTTGTACCTAAATTTGATTGCGAGGAGAGTGGAAAACTATTTAGAAAAATACACTCTTAGCACATCCACCTGCTTGGGAACCAAACACCGATCTCCCCGCCAAAGTCCAAGTGCCCATCGATAAGTTTAAGTGATATAAATATAAAAATATAAAACTTAAGCAAAGACTGAATTATTTTTTAGCAGCGCATCTTACTACCCGTTCGGTTTATATGCATATGTACTGATTACTGTATACTAGTGGGTTAGGGATCTGGAAGGTTTAATTAAAGGAAGTACACCCGCATTTGCGTGGAGAGAGGGTGGAAAACAATTTTAGGAAACACCTCACTGCACCCAACCGAGATTCGAACCCCGATCTCCCCATCCTTGACAGTCTAGTCTAACACGAGAGTATACACACACATACTCTATAAAGCCGCATGGCTGACTCTCTCACTCATTCACTGACATTAATGTTTACCCACTTTCAGATGAGCTAGAAACTTAAAATTTGGCACACTTATAGCTTCAAGCCTGTAACCGATGGGAAAATTCCAAATTGTTAA
>CABFWB010001577.1:35105-50837 GCA_902151455.1 Timema bartmani
GAGGCCTGGCATTCCTCACATTCACAAGTTGTGATTAATACACGTCTTGTCAGAGGTGAAGGAAGGGTTTGGCAATCAGATAAATCTGTGCCGGGAAAGAGGATTAAACCCCGGACCCTCAGCACAGAAGTCGGACAGACACCTTACCCCTAGATCACCAGCTCACCCGTGAGAGAAAGTAAACTGTTCAAATTATTGTAGTTGAACGTGGAAGTGTTGGATGTGTAGTTTTGCAGAGGTGTGTAAGAAATGGTCACATACTTATATTCCATGAATCCCAAGCTGGAATGCGCTTGAGTAGTGAAATAAGTTTTTTTTAGAAACGAGCACAAGTGACAGTCGTGTTAAAGGCTAGTCCTGTTAGATCTTGTTACAGTCTTGTTATAGCTTGTTACACTACTTGTTTGAGTCTAGTCGTGATGTGGTCTTGTTAATTCTTAACAGAGTCTTGTGAGAGACTTAGTTACCAGGGATCCGCTTTGGGTTGTCTTTTAGGGTTACCCATGTTGGGTAAAGATTGTGTTAAGGGTTCCGAGCTACCACTCATGTACGTACTTAAGGGCATAAAAAGGCCTAAGAAAGGGCTCATGGTCCTATATGATGTGACAAGGATTTGCGTGTAGTATTCATTTGTACAACTTGATTTACTTTTACAGATCATACTCATTTTATAGTAAGAGTCTAAAGAAAATAACCCAATGCCTTCTACCATCTTTTACGTACGTGCTCTCCATCAGTCCATATTCTGGGGTTGGGGTGGGCAAACATCACTAAGAGGCTGGGTAGTGAGATTTATTACCACCCACTTTCTGAACAGCCATTCTACATTGCTAATCATTACTATTAGATATTCTGTCTTACGACAGGTCCGTTTCTTTTGTCAGTGAACTTAGACCACCTATGAGCCCTGTCCTCTGCCTCCTCCCTCAGCTGCCAGAATTTTCTTCTTTCCTTCAAGTCATCTAGTATTTGAATCCTCCTCCTTCCCTAAACGTTTCCTTCTATGAAGTCATGCAGAAGACTGTTCCTCCTAAGGATGTGTCTAATCCAGTTTCCTTTGTGCCGAAGAATTGCATCCTAAATGGTTCTCTTTTCCCCTAGTCTTCTTAGAACTTCATTTGTAATTCTGTCTGTCCACCTAATCTTCTTAAAGCTTCTCCAGTACCACATTTAAAAACTCTCCAAGTATTTCTTTTCCATCTTCCTAAGAGTCAAAGTTTCTTCTCCATACAGTGCTCCAAATGTAGCATTTCATTAATTTCTTCCTTAGTTCCAAGCTCAACTTGTAGGTCAGTAGTAATCTCTTCTTGTTGAAAGCTTCCTTGGACATGGCGATCCTCGACCTAATTTCTTTAGTGCAGAAGGCATTCTTTATCAGAAGACTTCCCAGGTACTTGAACTGCTCTATGTTTTCCAACTCTTGGTTTCCAATTTTGAATGCTAATTATTTACAGTAAAATTCTACTTTGAAAAGTCTATACCTCATTTAAGTTTAATGTTCCCTATTTTTTTTAAACTGTCCAATTTTTATGGCAAAAGTTTTTTAGAAAATGTAATTTTTTTTTGCAGCCAACGCTGATACAATTTTATTAGTGTTATCTTATAGGTATTTATAATATCCTTCAAAAGCGACAGATTCATATCACATGAGTCAAAGTATTAATGTGTAGCTTGTACAGCCATTAGATAAAACTCTTCCCATGAAAATTGTACTGTACCGTCGACCTGGGTCATAAACAGTCGTAAACAACCGTGATACAACTAGCGCCAATCCACTTGGGTCGTAAAACACCTAGACCAATTCAATCGTGAAAACTCGCTTTGTGTACGAGTACTTTATGTAAATCATTAATTTGCTCTACTATCGTAACTATAGAATTTTCCCAATATATCACTATGAAGAAAGTAACATCTAAATGGTTTAATTATTGACAGGCTAAAAAAAAAAAATCAAGGTAAACCGCATCAATGGGTGCGCGGGCTAAATGTCAAGCCTCATCTAATCTGGTTTGCTGGTGGCGGGGATGTAGGGTTCGAATCCTGGCCCCGATATGTTGAGAATGTTTATTTCTACTAACCTCTATCCCTGCAATCAAATTCTGGTATATTGCCTATAAATTATACTTTTATCATCCCTACACAATTAGCTTGGAAAATAAAAAGATATAACTCAGACTAATAAATATGATTTGTAGACTATATTTCCTAGCGTTATGATGTGGATTTAGGGAATGCGAGAAAAGGTAAATGTTTTTACAGTTTCCGAAGCAAAACTTTTTTTTTTCCAAAATAAATAACATATTAGAGTTTAATTTTCTTCGCACGGGAACCTCCAAGAGTTCTTGAATTTCTGTATAGGGTGTCCTGGAATTTAATGACAACTTTTCCTCTTCATTTAAAAAGTTTGTCATTTAATGCAGCTATGTTAATGACATATTTAAAAACTGTTGATATCACCATGTTATGAAAATCAAACCATATTCCTACTAAAGAAATATATTATTTATCTTGGCAAAAAAAAAAGTTTTGCTAAAAAAACCAGAACAAAAAAACACACCTTAATTCATGTTCCCTACCGTATTAGAGAACTTCTAGTAGCTATTTCTCGATTGTCTAATAAAGTTATTCAGATGACGAATCGGATATTCTTACTCTTCATACCTAGTTCACAATACATTTAATCATTAATAGGTGTACATGGCAAAGTTTAGCATTCTTTACTCTGACTCGCGAAGGTTCAAAGTTCGGCATATCGAAATTAGGAGAGTTTTTTTTTATTTTGCTGTAAAATACTGTGTAAAGTATTGTCTCTTGATTACGTTCCTTTTTATTCTTCCTTATAGGGGTGTATGGTAGATCACTGAGACACATTGCAAACGTTTATAAATCCCATATTAATTAAGAATCAACGATTATTTACGCGAAAACGTGTACTTCTGAGACTAAACAAAAGGTTAGAAATCTAGATATAGCCTTCCTCTACCATATAGTCATTTTTTAATAGAAAAAATAAAAAAATAAAATGTGACTCGCTTCTGTGGCTACATGGTCTAACGCGCAACTCTTGCAATAAAATACACTGCCTTTGAAGGGGAGATCCAGGTTCACATCTCCGTTGGGTTCACTGAGGGTGGTTTTTCTAAAATGGTTTTCCACTCGCCCTCCACGCAAATTCGACTACTACTCTCTTTCTAATATATATATATATAGCATTTCTAATCTCTAAAACCATTAAAGTAATTAGTACATTAGTGTATAACCCAAACGGGTAGTAAGATGCGGTTCTTATATATATATGGTTTTATGCAAGCTATAACACTTATTTAAAAAACAATTTAAACTTTTTTACAGCATAGAACTTTCGTCAACATTTTGTTGAAAACAATATTTAAAATTATCAAACCAGTTACTAAATAATCCGGAATTTCCAAACGTCTGAAACTCTTCTCACCGTTCTAGCATGTAGAATTCTTAAAAGGCGGTGCTTTGAGAAATATTTATAATTAATAAACATTATGAAAGACACGATGCATTGAAAAAAAACACCGCGAATAGAAAAACTGTTTCACTTAATGAGCGATAATCAACTAAATAAAATAGTCTACAATATAGAGTATGAACTAAATCGACCTGTAAATCATCCACTGTCGACATAACACGATGATATGTTTTTAATTATACACACGCCTTGTGTATGAGACCAGGGTGTCATCGTAGTATAAACAACTCTAGCACATACAAGAGACATGTCATGTCAACTAATACAAACAATAAACCAACAGCAAAGGTTTCGGTCAGGGATTTTTTTTTTTTTTATTGTTTTAAATTATTCCTCCTACCTCCCCCGCCTTCCAATCCTTTTCAAACGCGCGTTCCGTGTGATTGGCGTGGACTGTCGTGGCAATGTTTCTGTAGGTGAAGGCGAGGGAGGAAAAGGGGGTTGGTGGGGGGCTGTAATTTGTCATCAGGGTCCCGGATATGTACACAGCATCATTCTCTTTCATCGTCACTCTAGCCGACAGCTAATATGTATCCCCTCTAAGCACACAAAATTGTCCTCTTGTTTTATGTTTGTATATTGAGTCGCCTATAGGTACCAGATATCCTTGAGCTAGACTGCGGGGTAATGAAGGGAGGGTAGAGGGAGGTTTATCAACGTGATACGATAAGAGGCCTTAACTCCACAGAGAAAATCATTTCATCACGTTGAACGGGATTGTTCCTGCGAATAAAAGGATGATAATTTAAAATTGCTTTTTTAGACTAGCCGGCTGATGACGGGGGAATCGGGGTTTGAATCACGGTAGACTATATTGAGGGTGGGTTTTTTCTAAATGGTTTATAATTCTCCTTCCACGCAAATACGGGTAAATTACCCCTACATTCTTCCTTCCTCATCCCTACCCTATTATCTTATATGCGCATAGTCTGAACAGGTAGTAAGACGTGGTGATAAAAAAATCTATTTGACGTATTTAACGTGAACTGGCTGATCATATCACCGCACGACCTACAGATAAATTAATTCTAGAACAGACGAAACGCCCAGACCCTCGGGAAATTAATTAATCACGCTGTAAGAGAAAGCCCTAATTTCACCAAAAGACAAATTTCTCGGTCATGCCGGAAACCTAGCCCAGGATCCTTAATTAAATAGGCAAACGCTCACACAAATAAGCTAAGGAGTCAGACTCAGACAAATACAATCACATGATAATGTAATAAATTTAATAAACACTACTGTTTAATACTGATAATCTAGCAATGGCTCAAGCCATCTAAATTAAGGGAAATAATATTAGGTAGAGGCGTTAAAAGTAAATGTTATAGCATTCACCAGGAGCCTTTACTATTAATAATATTGTTAATGTAATAATAATGTACCCTAAATTAAAAATACAATCTCTATTTTAAGGTTAGCTTAGAGATAAGACTCTGTTTCTCCATGATATAGCCTAACATTATGGTCGGAAAGCCTTTTAGAAATAGAACTAAATAATAATGCCAAATAATTATCAGAGCTTCCCCTACATTGCGAAGAGAAAAATCACTCCAAAGGCAGCTCAGGCTCAACCTCAGCAGGTATCGAAAATATTCTCGTGTTCATAAACTTCGGCAGTTTGTGGATCTTTTTTTTTAGTCTGGCTTTAAGTCTTATTACCCGTCCGATATATACGCATTCAATTACACCCTTAGGGTTTGGATGAGGTAGATATAATTTAGATCAAATGTACCAGAATTTGCGTGGAGGTAGGGTTGATAATCATTTAGAAAAACAAAATATTTCTCAGTACCCCTGTGAATAAAATTAAATTACGTTTCTATTGTATAAGTATTTGATTTATTTTGACCAAACATTTTTTTCTTTTGCTACGTCCTTAACTCGAGATCCATAAACAAATCTTTGTCATACATAATCACCTCTCATCCAACGAGACACAAGAGGGGCGATTTAAGGATAGCGGCAATATCAATTATTAATCACCCTCAATTGAGGTAAGCGAACAACGGGCCTGCGCTTTGTTGATCTTCCGAAAAGCTTTTGTGTTAGCACTCCTACAACGGTAATAGTTCCGTTAACAATTCCAATAACGATTACAACTGGTGTACCTTTACCCCTAACCTTTCAAGTGCCAGATGGAAGGGGAAAGGAAGAGGGATATATATATATATATATATATATGTTTGTATTACATATTCAGTGTGTTTATAACAAAACCTATGACTAAGCAGCTATTACAACTCGTGTGATCCTATTAAACTGGGGACTGCTTGATCAAACAGGATGGAATAAGAGGGCCGAAGGGGCTAAAAGGCTCATGAGCAAACATTGTAAATGCCGAACAGTTTTAGTGCAAACAAATCGGTTGAGAGAGAGAGAGAGAGAGAAAATTGAAGGTGGAATCTCTTTACAATGGAATCATCGAGGGGAAATTTACCTGCTGACGTTGGTTTATTGTTTGAAACTGTATTGGAGGGAGAGAAAGAAACTTTTTTTTTTTTGCCTCACTAGGAGAGATGTGATGCCTAATTGGTTTAGTAAACACGACAGTGAAATGTTTGATTTGTCTTACTTGAGGTGGGTATCGTATTTGAGTACATAATATTTTGTCCACGCAACCACACCTTACTACTGCCTATTTTTCATATAAAAAGACCTTTTGTAAAATAATTAAAAATCAACAAAAATTGATGGTACTTAGTTATTTAATTAGTGTTATTTTATAAGTATTTATAATATCTATCAAAAGTGACAGCTGCAGATCACATGACTTGACGTAGGAATAATTATGTAAACAGAAGCTCTAGTAGTTTTATAGCCATAAAATAAGGTTCTTCTTAAGGAAATTTGACTATATGTTTACATTAATGTGACCCGCCTCGGTGGCGTAGTTGGCTAACGCACCAGTCGTGTTGAGCCAGACTGCCGAGGACGGGGAGATCGAGGTTCGAATCTCGGTCGGGTGAACTGGGGGTGGTTTTTCCTAAATGGTTTTCTACTTTCCCTCCACGCAAATGCGGGTTCACTTCCTTTAATTCAACCTTCCCAATTCCTAATCCATTAGTGTAATTAGTACTTAAGCGTATAACCGAACGGGTAGTAAGACGCGGTGATGAATAATAATAACAATAATAATACATTAATGTGGTAGGAATGAAGACGGTACCCGCATCTGTGGGCACGTGGACAAGGGCGTCATATAATGCCATATAAAGGCCATATAATGTCGTTTTTCCTTTGATGAGGATTTTGGTATTATGATCCCGGCTGTGTGTATTGAGGTATTTTCCCCTAAACTTTATCCATGAGAATAGTTTACATTTAAAAAATATATATACTTTACTCTTCCTTACCCCATTAGCGATTGAATGAAAACAATCAAGATGGCTGGTAAGAACGCGGTTCAAAATAATGACAGTAGAATTTAGCTGAACTGTGCCTACATTGGCGTAGCGCAAGTGTTTAAACCATTTTAGAAAAAAAAACAACCTTAGCACACCCGACCGAAATATGAACCCTAACCTACCCATCACTGTCGAACCAAACCAATCGATTCAGACTTCTTTGTCCACGTGTCCAAAGTCGCGGGTTTGAATATTCATGATTGAAGATATTCCAAACGTATTTTAGAAGTTCAATAACAAATTGTTCTTTAAAACTGAAATGATTTAATATTCTCCTACTTAGATATTATAATTCTAGTCGAACCCAGATTTAAAAAAAATTAATACCAATTTTTTGCTTGTCCAAATAACAGTGTTTGAAAAAACCATTGATAAGTTCATATGTTTTGTGATTATTGTGCAAAAAAAATCTTAAGATGGATATCAAGGGAACGCAAATTAAGGGCAGTCTTTTTACAGTTTTTACAGCAAAACAGGGTGACCTGGTGGTCTAGGGGTAAGGTGTCAGACTTCTGTGCTAAGGGTCCGGGGTTCAATCCTCGGTTCCGGCACAGATTTATCTGATTGCCAAACCCTTCCTTCACCTCTGACTAGATGTGTATTAATCACAACTTGTGAATGTGAGGAATGCCAGGCCTCCACCGTGGTTCGGATTCCACGTTAAACTGTAGGTCCTCCATTTCATCTCACAATCACCCTACCATTACACATTAGCGTAAGTGCGTATAACCCGAACGGGTAGTAAGACGCGGTGCTAATAATAATAATAATAATAATAATAATAATAATAATAATACAACAAAACAGAAACTTAAAGTGTAATTTTCTTAACGTGGTGATATCAAAAGTTGTTGAGTATCTGTCAGGGGTGTCCTGGAGTTTAACGACAAATTCCTCTCTTAGTTTAAAATGGTTATAATCTTAAGAATCTATACTCAGTCATGACATACTCGTATATTCAATAATTGTTGATATCACCACGTTAAGAAAATTAGAGTGTTTGTTTCTACTGGAGCAATATTTTATTTATTTTGGCCAAAAAAAAGAGTTTTGCTAAAAAATACCCTGCAAAAAACATGTCCCTTAACTCGCGTTCCCTACATCCCCACCCTAAGACTTTTTTTAGAGACCTCAGCCACTTTATTATGACATTGAAAACCTTGTTAGAATAATATCCATATTTTCCGCTTAGCTTACTCGTTCCTAACGAATTAACGTATTAATTATTGTTATATTTAGCACCGTGACTTACTATCCATTAAGGTTTTATACATGTGCACTAATTACGCTAATGATCTAGGGATGAGGAAGATTGAAATTGAGGACGTGAACCAGTATTTCTGTGAAGGTGGATTGAAAAACAATTTAGGAAATAAAACACATTCAGCACAACCGACCGGGATTAAAACCCCGATCTCCCCATCATCGGAAATATAGTTTCGAGAGTGGCTTAAACCACCTAAGAAGGTACTAGCGTAGTTCAAGTTTGGGTAACCTGGATGGTTAGTAAGACGCGATGGTGAAAAACCACAGCTCTAAGATGGACAGGGTATATTCCATTTGTGAAAAATATTTAACCAATCAATTGTGGCGGGGGAAATAAAATAATCCGGCTATTCTCACACTTATTGCTGTTCGTTTTATCTATCTAATGGATTTCCAACGTTTTCAAAAGATGTGAATCATAACCTCATTTTTTTCCCCCCCCTTTTTCCCGCCCCCGTGATTAATTCCTCGAGATGTCAACCCCACTTGGTATCGATTAATCTTGCCTTTAGTGGATGCCGTTCTTTTCCCAGGGCGTCGCGGCGTGACTCGGCGCTCTTTGAATAGAAACTTGAAGGCTTTTGGCTCGAAATATTTTTACTAGGAGATTAATAATGTCAGACAAATAATTCGCTCGGGCTGTTTAAAGGACGGTGCTGGGTTAAGTGATGCTGCTAGCACCTGCACCGGTGGACTTAGGTATAGAGGCGTCAGTATCGTCTTATAAAGTTTTGCCGGTGAGGGTTGGTTCTAGGTTCAAGTCCTATTAGGGTCTACTAAGATGTATTTTTTAAATAGTTTATCTCTGGCTCCTCGCAAATAAGGGTTAGTTTTCTCTAGATAAATGTCTCCCAAACCTTTTATAGCCCCAAGCCAATTTTTAGAACGACAAACATTTGTGGCTCACCTAGCTTTAATTAACACGAAGGTAGGAGTAGGATTTGTTTTCGTTTTAAGTTTTCTCAATTTCCCATTTTCTCATAATTTTCTTTTTCAAATAATTACAAAATGATCACAGTTGAAAAAATTTGCGATTTACCAAAAGTCGGTTAGCAACCAACAAATTGGGAACCACTGCTATAAACTATACCCTATGTATTTATACCCCATTAATGTAAATATTACCAGCCCCGTGGTCAGTGCATCTGGTTACTAACCTAGAGTTCCCGAGTTCGATTCGGGGCTGGGAGCATGAATATTTATCCCGAAATAGGAACTTATCCCAAAGGTCATTGGGGCCTGATTAGTTAGCCTTTAAGTTAAGTTAAGATTATTATTAGCACCGCGTCTTACTACCCGTTCGGGTTGTACACACTTACGCTAATGTGTAATGGTAGGGTGATTGCGAGATGAAATGGAGGACCTACAGTTTAACGTGGGATCCGAACCACGGTGGAGGCCTGGCATTCCACACATTCACAAGTTGTGGTTAATACAAGTCTCGTCAGAGGTGAAGGAAGGGTTTGGCAAACAGACGAATCTGTGCCGAGACCAGGGATTGAACCCCGGACCCCCAGCACAGAAGTCCAACACCTTACCCCTAGACCACCAGGTCACCTTTTTATGAAAATGTATTATGATTGTTTATGCGGGTGGTTTCACTCAATTAGGGTAATTCACATATTAGACCAAACATTTAGAATAATTTGACTTTTGCACCATAATCCGCAATTTGAGATATTTTTAATGGTTAGTTTGTTACTTAGGTAAATAACATTAAATGCGCTCAACCACAAATGCGACTACTGTTTTTTTATTGGGTTTTCCCCCTTGCGTATTTTTATTTGTTCGGTCTACACGCATTATAGAACGTGAGGAATGCCAGGCCTCCACCGTGGTTCGGATCCCACGTTAAACTGTAGGTCCTCCATTTCATCTCACAATCACCCTACCATTACACATTAGCGTAAGTGCGTATAATACGAACGGGTTGTAAGACGCGGTGCTAAAAATAAACATTATCATAAAGCTTGTTTTATTTTTATTATATATTTACCTTAGCAAACAAATACTTAATGGTAATGTAATTTTATACAACCAATGTTTAAGCCTTCAAGTGTAATACTCTACATTAATAATTAATTACATCAGAATATATTTTTATTTATTTTCACTTAAATAACGTGATAAAATATATGCATAATACTTAAGAACTAACTTTACTTTATTTTATTAATCACCCTAGGATCAGATTCATAGTCTGACTATGAATCAGGCCCTTAGAATTTGTATATAAATGCAGTAGGAACATTTTAAAAGCGTTATGGCTTGTCGAAAGTTATTTAGCAAAAAATATAAACATGTATTTGATTTCTTTTTAAGTCAACGTTGATAACATTTTACTTTATTACTAGCATCATTCAAAGGTATTTGTATTATCTATGGAAAGTGACAATTTAAGAACACATGACTTTAAGTATTAAATATATCTGCCAAAAAAAGTACCTTCATATCAAAATCGGACTGTACAAGGACAAAGTTATTTCAAACTTATAAGTGAGTTACTGACTTAAAATGTTTAAAATTCCTGACGACTGGCATGGTTTCAAGTGTGTTGAAATAAGACTAACACATATCGACAAAGAAAATAATATATTGAATAAGTTACTTACAAATTGCTAGATCAACAGGAAAGAAACGTACCGACAGCCTTATATTGACATACCTGAAAAAAGAAAGAGATAAAATAACTTATTACAATGTACTATAATTGTTTTTAAGTGGGATTTAAAGTAAGTTGTCTGTTAGTACTATGGAACACACTTATATGGGATTGTGAGTAATCCTATTCCCTCACCTTCTTTCGAGAAATATGAGGGATAAAATCTGTCTTGATCAAGTTTCGAACCAGGGACTACCAAAGGCCATAAACAATCAGTACCACAAATAAGACCATATAAACCTGCATGTTATAATGCATATATTATAACGTTCCTTAAAAAGTTCTGATTTAGAGTACCTTCTATTTATTGGTATTAAAATAAGAAAATTTTGTTTCAAGATGACAAGAATTTTGGACGTAAAAGACACCTGTTTAAGGAGAGAATGTAGGGGACGCGAGAAAAGACCAGTGCTATCGGAGTTTATATAGAAAACAATTTATTTTGCCAAAAATAAATAAAACGTTTCTACGGTAGAACTATAGAGTTCCATTTTCTTCACCTGGTGATATCAAAAGTTGTTGAATATCTGTCATGAAAAAATAAGACAATGAAGATAAAAAGTTGTCATTAAATTCCGGGGCAATCCTTGACAAATATTCAAAAAATGTTGACAACACCATTTGAATAAAATCATACTATGTTTCTACTGGAGCAATATTTTGTTTATTTTAACAAAAAAAAGTGTTGACATAAAAACTGAAAAAACACTTAACTTCACCCAAGTTCCCTACATCCACATCTTAAACCTATTTATTCTTTAAAAAATTCTTTGTTGTTTAAAATATGTTATTATTGAATGTAAATACAAATCGATTAGTTACAACCTGCCTCGGTGGCGTAGTTAGCTAACGCGCTGGATTTGTGTTGAGCTAGACTGCAGAGGACGGGGAGATCAAGGTTCAAATCTCAGTCGGGTGAACTGGGGGTGGTTTTTCCTAAATGGTTTTCCACTCTCCACTTCACACAAGTGTGGGTTCACTTCCTCTAAATTCAACCTTCCCAATTCCTAACCCATTAGAGTAATTAGTACTTAAGCGTATAGCCCAAACGGGTAGTATGACATGGTGCTATAATTTTTTTGATTAGTTACACAATTGATTTGTTCAGAAGCACTGGTAGCCCTTTAAACGTGCACCGAGGTATAGTTTTATTGTGTTAAGGGTGCAATGGCAGATGAGTTAGTTAAGTGACGAAATTGAGGTGTTTTATAAATATACAGTTTTTATAATTAATAATAGAGAAATAACTCAAGTAAATTATGATTTACTTCTAGTGAATTGAAAATCCTAATTTTAACGATAGATTTAACATTTTAATCTGAAAAAACTTTCACATTAATAGGTCAAATTTGAGTTTGAAATTTGGTGTAGTTTTTAATCTAGTCTTAATATTCTTATAAATATAATTACTAAATATATTGTTTTTATATACATGCTTGGATTTTTTTAAATGTATAACAAACATAAAACATAATTTGCTCCCTTGCTCGCCTACTCAAAGGCTTCCCTTTAATTTATTTCCCAACAAAAATCCATTAGAGATAATTTGAAAATAATTTAATTAATTTTACCCTAAAACATTTTCAGGTTATTAACAATATTTCATTTTCTCTCTATTCCATTTTGTTCGATATCCATACTACCTAAAAAGAAATCAAAATGTAATTTTGTATTCAGTAGGTCTAATTAGGGATTGAAATTAGTAGGAATGGACCAAACCGCTTCCCGATAATGAATTAGAAATGTCCCGGAAGCTACATATAAATTATTTCGCTTCGGGTGCAAATATATCATAAAGGACTCGTTACACTAGAAATTTGACGTCTATCCACTCTCAAGGTCACTTCTTATTTACATTGTGGTTAGCAATCCTCTCTAAAGTTGAATTCTAGTGAATTTTACCTTGAAGCTTTTAGATTTTCTCATCATGCCTTTATAGTTTGTCACTAATAACCGAGACTTGTTTTAAATCGTTGGAATAAATTAAAATAAAGACGGTTTTTGTTTAATTACTAACACAAATGATGATAAAATAAATTGTATAAATCTCTTAAGAGATTAAGGTGTACTTTATAAGCACACAATTATATTGAACTTAATATTTAATCCATGCACCCACTGGTGAGAGTAAATACACCTTGTAAATATTTCCAAACATAACTTAATTTAAATATAGCCTAATTAGTTACGTTTACTCTAAACAGGGTCCTTACACAAGATTATGAAATTTTTGCCAAGACATTTAAAGGATTTTCTACAATTCCTCCAGGACAGGTGTATAAAGTAATCATGGCAAAAAAAAACATATCTGTACTTATTTCCTTTTATTTAATGCAGGCTCACATCTCCTTTACACCGGCGCCTTTCTACACCGTTTAATTAATTTTAGTGTATTCCATGATGCAAGGAGTTATTAAAATAATTAAAACATAGACATAAACTCATTTGCAAACAATCATCGGTGAAATGTGGGTTTTCCCCTTTCACAGCGATAAATTAACGGACGGGGGCTGGATGTTGTGTCTTTTCTAGATATAAGTTAGTTTATAAGTCGTGTGTGTATATAATCAGTTGATTTAGAAAGTGCACGTTGAATACCCCAACTCTCATCACTCATATTAAGCAAGATAGTTTATGTAATGTAAATTAGAAAACTAAAATCAGATTTATACAAAATGACAATAATACAACCTAGTCTTGTATTTAATGAATGATTCAGTAGTTTGATAATTTTGTTTACGGGATTCAGATACCTTATGAATTTCCTCAGATATCTTGGAAATTCCATATACTGACTTGAACCCTGTTTCCTCCTGATTTACTGACCTGTTTAAGAAAGGGGGGCAAAGGAATTTCCAGGACAACCTAAAACCTCCCAGGATAAGATTGGATAAATGAGAAATTCCATAACATTTTGAAGCCTGGAATAAATATTTTAAAATTCCAGGTTTTCCATGACGCTGTATAAATTGAAAATTAAATTAACACTTAAAAAATCAATATATGCCTCGAATAAAGTGGAACTAAGAAGGAACAAAAGTATTGTATTCACTGGTGCCAAGACTTAATATCATCAATGAGAATGCCAATAACTCTGATTTTTCTTAATTCCTTATTTCTCAAATTGGAGAAAAATTTAAGAAACCCAATCTAAAAACAAATCAATCCCATCGAAACAAATTGCGATCAAATTTTATAACTTTTACTGTACTAGTTATTCTATAAGTATTTATAATATCTCAAATAATCGAGCAGTTTAACACTACATGACTTGACGTATGAATTAATGAAAGAAATTTTAATAACTTTAATTACTGTCTGATACTATTTGTCCTACCACGATCCTTTATAGTGATTAACTATGTTAGGATTTCTACAAAACTTTACCTTTAGACAGTTTTTCTCGGTTAATGGCAGATTTTACGTTTATTACATTGATCACATATTTACCAAAACAATCCTAACAACTTCTAAACATCAACATTATTTTAAGCTATTTGGTATTTAATGTTTTAGGTATTATTTGTGGCCATGTGTAAAAAAAACTGCTTAACATCAACATTATTTTAAGTTTTCTGTTCATTATTTAATGTTTTAGATATTATTTGTAGCCCTATGTAAGAAACAACTGCTAAACATCAACATTATTTTAAGTTTTTCATTCAATATTTAATGTTTTAGGCATTTGTGGCCTTGTATAAAAACTAATATGTTATCAAAACACAACCATCTTAAGTTTATTTTAGTACCACCTTTTCAGGATATACGTCATGTACTAATTACACTAATGCGTTAGGTTGAATTTAAATAAAGTGTATCCACATTTGTATAGAGATTATAATGGAAAAGCATTTAGAAAAAATCACCCTAAATACACCTGACTGGGATTCGAAACCCGATTTCCTGTCATCAGCAGTACAGTCTATATATTGCGAGAGTGACGCATTAGACCATGTAACCATAAAAGCTGGTTCATCTCAAGTTAAATTTACCGTAGGCCTATATAGTCGTGCATTTTGTTAACATCGAGAAACAAATTCTCTCACTTTGGTTTGAATGCTCAGAGCAGAATTAGTCAAGTATTTAAATTCTTTGACATTATTTTTGATTAAATTCCCTGACTTTAAAAAATCCCTGATATTTCAAGATTCCCCCTGTTTTATTTGTTTGTAGCTACCACACATTAAGAAATGCACCAACATTTTCCTGAAGAGAGGAAATTAAATAAAACCTAAGTAAACAAAAATATCCACAGTGAACTCTGCCAGTATTCAAACCTCGGCCTCCAGGCCATGATAAAGTGCTAGACTTAAATCACCATCTCTTCCGGTTTCTTTGGTATTCAAGTTTATAGAATTTACTAGTCTATAAAAATAACACATTTTGGGAATATTTTACATATTTATTATATTAACTTTGGCTTATTATTTCATCTGAACCCACTTCAGTGGTCAAATGGTCTAAGACGACTGACGATGACGGTGAGATCGAGGTTCGAATCCATGCAGGGTGTACTGAGACAAAAATGCGGGTACACTTTCTATAAATTCATCCTTACGTCATCCCTAATACGTTAGTGTAAGAAGTACACGTGCGTGCAGCCCGTACGGGTAGTAAGACGTAGTGAAGAAAAAATCATTTAGTTAATTAATAAAATATATAATGTTTTTAAGTAAAATAAAAAATTAATATTACCTAAGTTTAAAGTTAAGATGTAATTTAGAGCTAGTGCACCATGCATAGCCACAAAATGAACAAAAGAAAAAGCATTTAGCTAAAGCTTTATATACTTTTTTTTTTAAATATTGAGCTGTCAGTTGCCTCTCAAATCTTTGTGACCCTTTGCCAGCTTTGATTGGATATGTACAACATCAACAAATTTGCAAAAAAAAAAAAAA
>CABFWB010001577.1:53607-74158 GCA_902151455.1 Timema bartmani
TCATTTCAACATTTTGAAATGACAAAGAGAAAGTTTGCGAGGGATCTACATTCTTAAAAGTTACACGTGGAAAATATTTCATATGGCATTTACCATACGAAAACATAATGTCTACTAAGAATTAAAAAAAAAATCACAAATAAATATATTAATAAATAGTATTACAAAAAGTATTTCAAAAATATACATTATTTTTCAATTATTTGCTTGATGAGTCTTCAGCCCAGAGCTTATCCATCTGTATTTGGACAAGCACTCAGCCATTCGGCTGGTTAGAACTTCCCGCATCATCTGGTTGTAAGCACATGTAGACTTTTATGGAAGTTCCAGAATGTGCGGTGGTTTCCCTTTACTTTCCTCACTGTATCTCTACGAGCACGCGGGAAAGAGCCTAACAATTTTGGCTGGAAAGTTTCACATACCTTCCAGGTATTTTTACATGCACAATCGACATAGAACCAACTGCTTTACTTCCCCTACCAATGAAGTTATGCTACAGATTACTGTTCAATAGAAAAAATCCGTTGAACTCGGCTGGGTTTGAACCCACTAACATTGGGCCGTGAGGTAGGCACTCTACCTCAAGAATGCCGAGGTCGACATATTTCAATTATTGTACATTAAAAAGTAGAAGATATTTCTTTCCTTTTCACACACGATTGGTATTGGTTGGGAATATTAAATTATAGACGATCGGGAAATAAATATAGTTAAAATATAAGGTGTAACATTTACTCCTGCAACAGAAAATGCCTCCCTCACCTCCTTAAATTCTCCCGAGGATCCTGTCAGACTCATCAAGTCATGCTTGCTATGTTCACTTTATTTATTTTGCAGGAGTAAATGCCACAACTTACATTTTATCGATATTATTTTATTTCCCAGTTGTCTGTAATCTAATATTCTTACCCAATACCAATCGTGTGCAAAAAAAAATCTATTTTTTTTTAGTATACGATGATTGAAATATAAAGTATATTTGTGAAACACATGTTTGTTTTATATAGAAATTAAAAGGTGGAGGAAAGATCCAAAATTCGGTTCAGTTGTACATCCAGGTTGGCCTATTTACTATGACATGCATTGGATGCACGATGTACCACACCTTATATCTAGTATACATTTTAATAGAATTCTATGTTAGGAATATATATACAGTTTAAGCATTTTATCTCTATTAAAAAGAAACGATTGAAAAAGCGATCGGCAGATTTAATAACAGAGGCAATGAATTAATCTAATATAGGCCTATATATAAAAAAGCAAAACAATAGACGTACTTACGACCCGCTTCGGGGTGGCCACATGGTATGAGGTGTTACTTTCACAATAGATTGACCTGCCGATGACGAGAAGATCGGAGTTCTATCCTGGTCAGTTGTACTGAATGTGGTATTTCTCACATTGTTTTACACTCCAAATGCAGGAACACTTCCTCTAAATTCAAACTTCCTCATACCTAACCCATTGATTAAATTGTACATTAGGGTATAACTCGAACGGGTAGTAAGACGTGGTGTTAAAAAAAAGTAGATGTATGAACTTTGCCGTCAATTGATGCTTTATGTAAGCTCCAAAAATTATTTATTAGTGGGCGGGGTGGGGAGATGAAGGGGAGGGGAAGAAGGTATTTGTGTTCCCTGCTAATTTAGATTTTTTTTTTTGAGAGCATATTTTCTCAACATGTTCGGGAACCCCCTTAATATACATTATCGTACCATTGGGAGGAGACAGTAGTTAATATCTGCCAAATAGTGTGATTAATGTCCAGGTGTTCAATACCTCTTTTTTTTTAAAGAGGGGTCATTATTCATGTCTCGGCTAGGTTTGACATAAATAATAATGCTGTAGCCTACACTCAGCCCAACGCCTTAACATGGCGCCTAAAACGAACACTTGAATAGCTACTAAAGAGAAAGTGTTGTATCTATTTTAATCATAGTTCTCAAATAAAAATTACAATATGATTTTTAGCAAATTTTATTTTTTAAATTGGCTCCCTTTGGTAAGTTTCTCGCGAAGAAAACCAACAAAATGATTCTTTTCACAGAAAAAATATTATTTCGTTTATTTTGTTCACAGTGTTCCACCATTTGTTTGGCTATCCGCGTATTCACACTATTGGTGTAGGGATGAGGAATGAAGATCTTTTTAGAGGAAATATACCTGCATTTGCGTGGAAGGATAGTGGGAAATAATTTAAGGTAAAAATACCCTTCAGTCCACCTAACCGATTTTCAAACCCCAATCTTCCAGTCATCAGCAAACCAGTCTTAACACGAGAATGGCGTGCTAGACCATGTGACCACCGATGCGGGTAATAGAATAGAGTATTAACAAAACAATTAAAGCGACGTAAGAGATAAATGTAAACTCAAGAGTCTGATTCGAACCCTGCCCTCCTTGTCGAACGCGATCGAAACCAACACGGTGGGTACACTAAATATCAAGCTCAGCACTTAGTCTATGACGTCAGTCTCGTAACTAAGTTCGATCAATGGTAGATTCACGTGACGTAGATTGGTATAGACAATGGTAGAATACCAAAATCAATTTATCAATCAATGACCGATCCTCTAGCTATGGGCGCTTAGTAATTAACTACATCCTATTCATGGTAGGAAGGCTGGTCTGAAAGGCCTTTTTCCCCTTCATAATTCTTCTATAGAGTAGGTGACCTGGTGGTCTAGGGGTAAGGTGTCGGACTTTTGTGTTGGGGGTCCGGGGTTCAATCCTCGGTCCCGGCACAGATTTATCTGATTGCCAAACCCTTCCTTCACCTCTGACAACTTGTGAATGTGTGGAATGTCTGGCCTCCACCATTCGTTTGGATCCCGCGTTAAGCTGTAGGTCCTCCATTTCATCTCACAATCAACCTACCATTACACATTAGCGAAAGTGCGTATAACCCGAACGGGTAGTAAGACGCGGTGCTAATAATAATAATAATAGTAAAAATAATCTATATAGTAGGATTTGGATAGGGGAAAAAGACCTTTCAGACATTTACTTCCATGAAAAGGGTATAGTTTAAGCTGACAAATGCGTTGGTAAACAATTCAATAATGTCCCAAAAACCATGAACACAAAAGAGTAAATAATTTAAATATTACATCTACTATCATTATTATTACTTTATTAAGTCTTTCAAGAGGTCCCTATGTTGAGAGGATGAGTTTGGATTGAGTAAATAAGCGAATATCTGAAGGAGTTTGAATTGAGTAAATAAGCAAATATCTGAAGGTAGAATGTTTACATCAAAAGGAAAGGGTATAAGCTATGTGGGACGTGGCTAAATGTTGTAGACGGATGTGTGAAAAAGAGCTACATTAAGAGTTTTAAGAATAAAAGAGCATGCATAACCAGACCCCGGGCTTATGTGGTTGGCGCCCTGGGCATACAGTAGGTATCTCAGACGCCATCCCCTCTCTCCGTTTGTAATTTTTATAAGCTTTGCTAGCTATTAGTAGCTATGTTTTATAATTGAAAAATGCACAATGATTGGCTAACCTTTCGGTTATTTTGATTATTTATTACTAGACGCTAAATTTAGGGTCATAGTAAATAAAAACAACCTATTTTTTGTTTGTTTTGTAAGTCTTATTTATTTTTGAACATCACTATATACATGTACATAAACACATACACACAATAGAAAAAGCTGTAAATGCCAGTCCCGCAAGGCTCTCGTACGATGAGCGCTACAGGGCATTGGGAACACTTAGAAGTAGTCGATGAGGTTGGAATTAATGCAAAAAAGATTCTATTTTCGACACTTTTCCAATAGTTCAACTTCACCGTTGTATTTTTTTTAGCAGAAAGCTTTATGAACTTGGCACCACTTAATTTCCTACTCATGTTTAAGGAATAAAACTTGGAAACGCGTCCTTTGAAACACACCTAGAATCACTGAAAAGAGGTTATGTGTTAAACATTTGACAGGGAGCGTGGGAATGAAACGTCAACATTGAGGATGAAGCGCCAAGGCAGGGGGATGAGAATTAAAATAACTAAGGGTTAGTTTGCAAATTACTACACTAGAATGCGTGGATGGCAGGAAATCGACGGTGATTTACGCATTTCGCATTTTTACAAGCAGGATAAACGCAACAAATTAATAGTGTAATTTTGTCATTTTTTAATTCTTGTGTAAATAAAATAAATATTTCTCCTCTTAAAAAATAAGGTCCTCTCGTACGCCCCCTAAGTCTGGCGCCCTGGTCATTTACCCAGGCTGCCCAGTTATAAACCGGGGCCTGTGCATGACTCGGTGTATGGATGATGTTGGAGCAAAGGGAGTACGCAAGGAGAGGGAAGTGTGGAAAAAGTTAGTGAGGATGGATTGAATACGAAGTTGTTGTTTCTTGAGCTATATACACAGTTGTGTGGCTACCTCGTAAGGGAACGACGAGATTATGTGTATATGTATGTATGTATGTATATATGTATATATATATGTATATATATATGTATATATATATGTATATATATATGTATATATATATGTATATATATATGTATATATGTATATATGTATATATGTATATATGTATATATGTATATATGTATATATGTATATATGTATATATGTATATATGTATATATGTATATATGTATATATGTATATATGTATATATGTATATATGTATATATGTATATATGTATATATGTATATATGTATATATGTATATATGTATATATGTATATATGTATATATGTATATATGTATATATGTATATATGTATATATGTATATATGTATATATGTATATATGTATATATGTATATATGTATATATGTATATATGTATATATGTATATATGTATATATGTATATATGTATATATGTATATATGTATATATGTATATATGTATATATGTATATATGTATATATGTATATATGTATATATGTATATATGTATATATGTATATATGTATATATGTATATATGTATATATGTATATATGTATATATGTATATATGTATATATGTATATATGTATATATGTATATATGTATATATGTATATATGTATATATGTATATATGTATATATGTATATATGTATATATGTATGTATGTATATATGTATGTATGTATATATGTATGTATGTATGTATGTATATATGTATGTATGTATGTATGTATGTATGTATGTATGTATGTATGTATGTATGTATGTATGTATGTATGTATGTATGTATGTATGTATGTATGTATTAGGTGTTTTGTCTTTAAATAGGTCTAATGCCTTGTCCAAATTGAGTCCTCAGTCATGTCCTATCAGAAGCTTACATTTTTAGATCCTGAAACTTCAGTTTCCTTCCTTGTTTGAGATCATCAATCAGCTGCATTATTGGTCCTACTGATTCCTTTTCCCCTTCCACTTTACCTGCCATAACAATAATCTAATTTTGCTCATAACATCCATTCAGTTGGCCTCTCTTCGTATAGGACTCTGCAGAATGGTTCTCTTTCCATCTACTCTTCTTATAACTTCTTATCAGTCACCTGTTCTGTCCACTTTATCTTCTATATAGTCTCCTACAGCACCACATCCCAAAGCTACGCAAATATTTACTATCCTTTTTCCTTAGGGTCCATGATTTCAGCTCCATACTAAGCGATGCACCAGATTATTTCTCATCTGCAGGTACAGTTTAACAGTCAGTTGTATTCTCTTTTTGCTGAAAGCCGCCTTTACCTATTGCTATTTTTTACTTCACCTTTGTACACTGCGTCTGTCGCAATTAAGGTGGATTGGAAGGGGCCGAGAGAAAAGGCCAGTATTTTTTTATAGTTTTTATAGCAAACTTTTTTTTTGTTCCAAATAAATCACATATTGCTCCAAGCAGAGTTTAATTTTCTTCATATGGTGATATCAAAAGTTGTTAAATATCGGCCACGAGCATAGCGGCATTAGATGATAAATTGTCTAAATGAAGAGAAAAAGCTATCATTAAATTTCAGTACACCCTTGACAGATATTTAATAGCTTTTAAATTCTCCATGTGAAGAAAATTAAACTTTATGTTTCCACTGGAGAATTATTTGATTTATATAGACCAAAAAGTGTTTAGCTATAAAAACTGCAAAAGCACAGGTCTTTTACAAGCTTCCCTTCCATCCCACCTTAATTTTAGCTATTAAGTTTTAACCGTGCTAGTGGCAAATTTCTCTTCTTTTGTTTTTTAGATGAAAATATATTTCATAGAATTTAGCGTGTTGGTTCTGCGTTAAAATGTATAAACATAAAAAAAAATTATATAAAAATTAAAGTTGGTGAATTACAAAATATCAAGTGGAAATAAAGTGTTAGAAGTACTAAAATATATGTAGGTCTATATATGTGAAAAAATCACAGAACACACATAATTATAGTTATTATTATTATTATTATTATTATTATTATTATTATTATTATTATTAGCGCCGCGTTTTACTACCTGTTCGGGTTATACGCACTTACGCTAATGTGTAATGGTAGGGTGATTGTGATATGAAATGGAGGACCTACAGACAGTTTAACGTGGTATCCGAACCACGGTGGAGGCCTGGCATTCCACACATTCACAAGTTGTGATTAATACACATCTTGTCGAAGGTAAAGGAAGGGTTTGGCAATCAGATAAATCTGTACCGGGACCGAGGATTGAACCCCGGACTCTCAACACAGAAGTCTGACACCTTACCCCTAGACCACCAGGTCACCCTAACACATAGATTATTTCTGCAATCGATTTAATAACTATAAGGGTTAGGTCTGGGTGTGATCTAACGGTGTAACAAAGCTTCGAAAACTTTAACTTCAATTCGAATATTCGTCAACTGGACTTTGATTCGGAATTAGAATTCCGGATTCAACAAAATTATGAAACTTAATCAGTCACAATATTTTAATTCAAAACACACAATTTTATTCAATGTATGTTGTGTTGGGCTCTAAGATTCATCACAAATTAATTTACGCACTTGAAAAATCTAAATTAATTAAATATAATTAATCAATTAATCAACTTAGGACAAAATATATTAAATATGTTTGCATTAGAACATTTTGTAATTTATATCCAATAGGAACCTAAGCATATAAATAGCATATTATAGTTTTTCAAACATGAAACTTAAATATATATATATATATATATTTGAAGTTATAATTCAGCTTCTGAAATATTTAAGATATCGACTTTGTTTCAAATTGAAAAAAATGAATTTGCAGACCCAAGTGTGGTGTAATAGGCATGGTGTCTTAGGTTATGTTGATTTCTAGTCGTGTTTTGATATAGTTCTAGTATTTATAAAGTGCATGCTGAATACCTTAGCATAATAATTATATATATATGGTTTTGAGTAACGATTATGGTCGCTTGACATAACATATCATTTGTACGAAATCTCAAAAAGATATTTTTAAAAACACAACTTCTCTTTAAAAGTTGAACAGAACGCAACTTTCACCATCTTTTCAGATGAACCTGAATAATTTTACCATAAATCCTTAGTAACAACATATTCACTTCCGAGAACTCCACAACGTTAATTCGTACTTAATACCAGTGTAGCCAGTATTCTCCATTCCAGTGGCAGTGCTTTTACTTCGAGTTATTTAAGTATATATATGTATATACACACACACACATTTTTTCCCAGGTTGGGTTGCTAAGCAACGAATAACCCCTCATAGAGACGAGTAATGACATTAAGAATTTCCCAGAATTGAATTGGAATACAAGATAAGAGAGAAAGGTAGTTAATTGAATCTATTTTACTTATTGAAGATGTGGACGAGAACGGTTGGAATTTACAGAAGGCTATCTTCTTTCTCCCTCACCCTCTCCGTTACTAAAACCCTCCACCACTTTTTCATCATTTTTTCACGTATTAATTGGGTAGCATAAAAACGCTTAGTTTTTAACTCAACTAAGGTATATTTAAAGAAGATTTGTTTTTCAAAAGAGTATTTCAATATAGAGCTTATGACCTATTCTTAACAACTCATTAAAACTCTGATGAACAAAAAATGGTATTGTAGTGTGACTTTGACTGAATGTTGTTTGGACAGAACTGGATTTAAAATAATATATTTAAGTACAATCCTATTTATATACATACATGGGTTGGTTTTTGCCTTTTTTAGTCACTCAAAAAAACCACTTCACCAAATGTGTTGAAATTTCGCATGAACATAACTAGGACGTCCGGTATAACATACAGGCTAATTAAAATATACGTTTGGTATTTCGTTTCTAAATGGCGACTACAAAACACTTATTTTAGCCATTTTTCTCAGCTACTGCTAATCAGACTAACACTGAACCAACTTCCGAGAAATAACACATCCTGTGCTAAGAAGTGGTAATTAGCTAGTTTGGGACAAAACAAGACAGAATTAAATAGTTTAAAACATGTATTAGTTATGCTAATCTTTTTAGTTGAATTATAATTTTGATTCACTATAAAAAAAATTATAAGCTTTCATGGCTCAAAACACCATAAATGTATTTGATAACACGATACAGAGTAGATTTTAATTCATCTTAACATTTAACTGTTTATATTATAGACATTAGATGAAGATAGTTAATTGATAAATTTGAAACAAGTGGGAAATATATTTTTTAATATTTTATTACTGACATATTAATACCAGCACTAAAGATTATTAAAGTATAAATAAATTGTCTCCGTATGTTTGGGAGCCACAGCAGCAAATTATTATCCATAGTAGAAAATTGCAATGGAAAAAAAACCACAACAAAATAGGCGATTCTATTTCAATTATAAGTGACCTGGCGGTCTAGGGGTAAGGTCTAAGACTTCTGTGCTAGGGATCCGGGGTTCAATCCTCGGTCCCGGCACAGATTTATCCGATTGTCAAACCCTTCCTTCACCTCTAATAAGACGTGTATTAATCACAACTTGTGAATATGTGGAATTCCAGGCCTCCACCGTGGTTCGGATCCCACTTTAAACTGTAAGGCCTCCATTTCATCTCACAATAACCCTACGATTACACATTAGGGTAAGTGCGTATAACACGAACGGGTAGTAAGACGCGGTGCTAATAATAATAGTATAATTTAAGGATGCCTTCTCAAATTGGATTGGGACGGCCTTGGTCCACCGTCACCGGAGATTGCTATCTAGCTAACCTTTAGCTGAACCGGAGGTCCTTTAGCACCGCTCAATGCCTTAAGCTGCAGGATATCTGGCGCCCACGATAGGAAACAGTCCCGAGTCTTCTACCGAATACTTACCCTAGGTTTTTCAGGACATCAACCCCCGTCATTCAATGACGCAGCCCTCAATTGAATGGTTAGGGAAAACCAGGATAGGTCATTATCCAACAAAATATGCAAGTTCGTAGATTTGAAAAATGACACCTGCACCCGGTAATCGAACCCGACACCAAATGTAACTTTTCATTATTTAAAACTATTATAGGTACTTTATGCTGTTATATCCATAGCTAAAAAATCATTTTGATCCCGCAAGCCTCGCTATTCATGTACAAATAACTTATTATTATTATTATTATTATTATTATTATTATTATTATTAGCACCGTGTCTTACTACCCGTTCGGGTTATACGCACTTACGCTAATGTGCAATTGTAGGGTGATTGTGAGACGAAATGGAGGAGCTACAGTTTAACGCGGAATCCGAACCACGGTGGAGGCCTGACATTCCTAAATAACTGTACAAACGTTAGATAATGTAACCAGTTTGAAATGTCAGAGAAGTGACTACTTAACACAAATGGGACGATGGTCGCCATTTGATACGGATGGTTGAGGATGTATGGATGGGGAAATACCAGATTGGTGAAGTTACAAAACAGTATGTGTGTATGCATTATAAAATTGTTTATGAATAGTACAATCCAATCTTCCTTTAAAAAAAAAGTTCTTTTTTTACATACAATTTTTTTTTTGCGGCCAAAATTGATTACATTTTACTAAATTATTAGTATTATTTTTAGTTATTAATACTATCCATCAAAAGTGACATATGCATATAACATGACCTGATATGAATATGTGAAAATATATCTAGTAACGTTTTTAACTGTCAGATAAGGCTCATGCTATGAGAGTTAATCTGCAGCCCTGTTATGTATACTCCATTGACGGTAGGAATTACTCTCTGAAAGTTCTTTTTTCCTACCAAAATCCTACCCTAAAATAGCTTTTTGTTAGGAAAAAAAGGCCTTTTCAGAAAACAATTCCTATGCCGAACAGAATTTAGACGGATCACGACTTAGCTCATTGTTTCTAACACCTGTCAAAACATTATTTCCTTTCAGTTTATTTTGCTCTACATAAGAGTATGATAACTACGGAAGTCAGGTAAATACTAGCTATAGATAACAAACTCATGTGCGCACTATCTGCCATAACTGATGAAAATAAGCACTATGTTTTTTAATCATCGCGTCTTAATACCTGTTGAGGTTATATGCATACATAATAATTACTCTAATGAGGTAGGGATAGAAAAAGAAGCACTTTACAGGTAGTCTAACCGCTTTGCGTGGAAGGAGAGTGGGAAACCATTTAGGGAAATATCCTCAGACGACCATACCGGGATTCAAACCAGTCTTCAACAGGCTAACGACCCGCTTCGGTGGTCACGTGTTCTAGCGCGCTACTTACTTTTGTGTTAGACTAGACTATCAAAGGTGGGGAGATCGGGATTCAATCCCGGTCGGGGGCATTGAGGGTGATTTTCTAAATGGTTTACCACTCTCCCTCCATGCTAATGTGGGTGTATTTAATCTCGATTAAGCCTTCCTAATCCCTAAGGCCTAGCCCATCAGTGTAACTAGTACACAGACGTACAAACCGAATGGGTAGTAAGACTCGGTACTGAAAACCAACAAAAAAGAAGTCCAACGAGAGTGACGCCTTAGACCATTCAGTCAATGAAGCGGGTAAAATCAATATTAAGGGGGGATGGAAGGGGACGCGAAAAAAGGCCAGTGCTTTTGCAGTTTCTATGGGAAAAAAGAAAAACTGGTCAAAATAAATCAAATATTGCTACAGTACAAACAGAGTTTAATTTTCTTCACATGGTGATATCAACAGTTCCTGAATATCTATCATGAGTATGGCAGCATTTATCTAATAAACTTTTTAAATGAAGAGAAAAAGTTGTCATTAAATTTCAGAACACCCTAGACAAATTTTAAATAAATTTTAAGGTCAACATGTGAAGAAAATTAAATTATATGTTTGTACTGGAGCATTATTGTATTTATTTTGCTCCCAAAAAAAGTTTTGCCATATAAAATGCAAAAACATGGAACTTTTCTCGCTTCCTCTTCCATCCCACCCCTTGATACATTTACCGATCCGTATTAACTACATATGGAGCCATTCCCTAATTGATTACATCAGATAGAGGCACTTTGTATTAGCAAAATGTGTTTCTGAAATGTGATATAGTTATCAGGTGAAGCAAGCTTCCACTCGGACAGACGTGTTAGTTAGTTGGCCAAACGACCGGTTGTGGGGGCTTTGAAAAGCCCACATGCTATTGTCAATAATCCATTACAGTCACAGCCAATAAGTGCAGGTGTACTTTAACGGGAATTGCTATGTTTGATAAAGAGAAGTGATGCCCACTTTCAAAGTTTGATTTTGATTACATTTCGTGAGGGGGTTTGGTATAATCATTGATTAGAAAAGTTTGTAAAACCATAAATATACAAATATTCTGAAAACAATAATTGAGGTTGCTAAGCCTCTATATATACCCGATGGATTTTCTTTGGGTGGTAAAAAAGAAGTTCTGTTGAATTCTAAATACACCAATTTTGAAGTTTATTGTGTAAGCTAGAACTTTGCATTCCGATAATGACACATACTCACATACTTTTGAAATTAAAAAAAAATTAAATTGTAAGCCTTGAATGTATTCCAAATAACATGATTCATTTAAATCTACTTGAAAATGTGTTTATCTTTAAAAAAACGGCTTCAGAGCTCAGTTGAATTAAAAGTAATAAAAACATAAAAAAGTTAAAATTCAAAAAATTCATAATTTTTTGCACTAGATCTCACTTACCTGTATGATCCATCTATGTGTGTTTAGTTACACTAAGTTTTATTAATTTGAGGTATTTAACCTGCACTTTCTGAACCGACTGATTGTATCAGCAAACGAGAGTTTCTATGAGCGAGAGCGAAAGGGCCTACCAATTTTCTCGGTAAAGGTATTTGCGTATAGCTTTTAGCCTCTCCGAAGGAGATTATGCTACGATTTTTTATCGCTCAAGAAAAATCCGTCGACCCCGGTTGGATTTGAACCCACGAACATCGGGTCCTGAGGCGAGAACTTTACCCCAAGACCAAAAGTTACACTAAAGAAAAAGGGATGAGGAAAGTATCATTTAGAAGAAGTGTACCCACATTTGCGTGAAAGGAAAGTGATAAACCATTTAATAAAAAATTAAGTACACCCAGCCGGTATTCGATTCATAACTTCCCGGCAAACCGGATCAAATGTGCTTGGCATTCATTTCGTATGCCCAATGGCATGTATTTAAATATCTGTCGATACTATTTGTAGTTATAATGAATGAGGTCGTCTATTTTGTAATTCTTACTATCATACTTTCCTAGAAAACCGGTCCCATGCCTATAATAAAGGTCATTGAATGACGTCAGTCGCTCTGGTTACGCTCTGAATACGCTATGGTAAGGAAATAGGACTGTGGTACACAAAGTTTGTTGAGATAATTAGATAACTCCGTTGCGAAAATGTATTCCATTACAACTACACTGTAGAATTTAAATTGCTAATGTGTTGGCAGGTCGAGTGTTACCGTTGTTCATCTTCTATCCCACATGTAGGGGAACTCGGGGCAGAACGGGATAGCATTATTTTACTTATTTGATGATGCTAGAAATTAGCGAAAATAAACTGAACCACTCCAACAAGTCGGAAAGAAGCCGAGGCTGCCGTTTTGATTTAGTATGGAAGGAGGTATCATAGTGAATGAGTGTTGTCGACGTTTTTGCAAGTATTTTTGTAACTTGTGATGAATTTACACTCAAGGTAAGTCAATTACTGTTAAGTATATTACCTTAAATGCTATGTACTCTCAAAGCACATTTAATTAGGTGTAGTTTGATGAAATTGTTTGGCTAAACTGATCCTGTTTAGAATCCGGTAAAAATTGCTAACAAAATACATGACCGTGGGGCGGAACGGGATGGGGCAGAACGGGATGGTATCCCTTTACATTCCACCATATTTTTCGTTATGATAAGGCTCTAAACAATATTTTTTTTTACAATTTCACATGGTGATAAATTACGTAAATAAACTAATAGACAACAATGGGATGTAGATTCAATGGAATTAGCAATGCAGGCTGTTATTTCAAGTGAAATGGGATTTTTAAAGGCGTGCCAGCAGTTTAATGTACCGAAATCTTCTTTGGAAAGATACGTAAAAAAAGAAAAAGAAGGATGCTGATTACAAAATAGATAGGTCGGAAGGGAAATTTTGCAAGGATTTTACTCCTGAACAAGAAGATGAATTGGTAGCGTACTTAAAATCCACAGAGAGTAGGCTTTTTGGACTTACGATGAAATATTTGAGATCATTAGCCTACCAATTAGCCGAGCGAAACGGCCTAAGCCACAGATTTAACAGCAACACCGGTATAACAGGTCAGGATTGGGTTAAGGGATTTCTTGCAAGGCATCCTACATTGAGCATTCGAACCCCAGAAAATATATCGGGTGCAAGAGCCATGGGATTTAACAAAGTAGTTGTTTTTCAGGTTTTTTTCTCTGCTTACTCAAAATATTGATGAGCACAAACTCACAGGTGAACATATATTTAACTGCGATGTAAGTGGAATCTCAGTAAATCCTAAAATCCAATCCAAAATCATAGAACTTAAGGGAAAGTGACAGATAAGGGTACTGACTTCACTGCAGATGTGTGCATGTCTGCGGCAGGGTCATTTATGCATCTCATGCTTATCTTTTCAAGGCAGAAACAGAAACAAGAATATGAGCTTGGTCTAACTCCATGAGGTTGGTTTGAGACTCACTCATCAGGCTGGATGACCACAGAGTTGTTTATTGTGTGGTTTGAAAAAATTTTAGAATTTTTCTAAATCAACGAAAGAGTATAATGTTCTCCTCATTCTAGACGGTCATTCAACCCACACAAAAAACCTCCTACTGATCGACATGGCCAGGGATCATGGAGTGGTGTTGCTCTGTTTGCCGCCCCACAACTTCCATAGGCTCCAGCCCCTAGACGTAACATTTTTTAAACCTCTAAGCCTTTACTATTCGGATGAAATTAAAAAATGACTTAGGTGCAATCCAGCAAAGGTTGTTGTCTTATTCCAGCTGTCTTCGATCTTTGGGGCAGCATTTATACACGCTACTACAGTGACAAATGCAACTAACGGTTTTAAGAAATCAGGAATTTGGACTCCTGATCTTAATGAGTTTTTGGATGCACCCTATCTACCTGCAGCTACCATTGGCACACAGACGATAGTGAATGCCCTACAACAAACCATACATCTGGCCCTGGCGACAGCTCCATAAAACACCCTACATCTGGCCCTGGTGACTGCCCTTCAACTGTGACTGAACCTCCTACCAAGAAAACGAAGACAAATATCGATTTGAATAATGAATTCCAACCCGGATGTTCATCTAGGGTGTCAAATGGACCTTCTCCTATGCATAAACCATCAGCATTTCAAACTGCATCACCTGAGATTTTAATACCAAATCCACTGATTAAACAAAATGTAAAAAGGACTAATAGATAAAAGGGAAAAACTGTTGTTTTAACCGGATCTCCCTATAAAAATGAAATTGAAATCTCCATTAAAAATAAAGAAAAAAGGGGAAAAAATAGAAAGGAAAGAAAAGAAAAGAAAAGGGCCAAAGAAGAAACAATTAGGAAAAAAACTATTTGACACCAAAACTAACAAAAGAGGTACGGAAAAATCCAAAATTGCCAAGAAATCTCCGAAAAAAATTGAAAAGGGCAAGCACTACCGAGGTCAGTGATACCGATGAAAATGAAGATGCTGCATGTCTTTACTGTGGAGATTTTTATTCGTCAGATGAAGGCTGGGTATCATGCCAGAGTTGTCTAAATTGGGCCCACAACTCTTGTAGTGATATTGGCAGTGAAGATAACAAAGCAGTCTTAGTATGTGAACATTGTAAATAGTTTCTAATTTTTAAAATGACCTTTGGCTACTTTCTGTATTAATTTTTTCGTTAAAACTAATATTTGTCCCGTTCTGCCCCATACAAATGACATATTTTTTTTTAAAATTACTTATAATTTTTGCATTTTTTATTACATGCTGTTCTGTACATAATAAACTTTTCATTAATACCAAAACTGAGTCCTCACTCGCCCTAATTAATTATATATGATTAACTTTCAAGATCGTATACCGTTCCACCCCAAGTTCCCCTATATAACCTAGGAGATAAGGTGTAATAGTAATCCGTAGTATAGTGGTCAAGAGCTCCATGCTACAGATCCAGAAGTACCGGGTTCCATCCCCGGCACTTACAGTAATTTTCTGTGATGCAATGGGTACTAAACGGGGTCAAACTCAAGACTCGTGATGACAAATGAGGAGTTACTTGAATAAATAGTTGGCAGTTTCTGTCTAAAAAATCTGAGATTAACTACCGGTGGGTTAGGTATGATGACTACATGATACCCCTATCCGAAAAAGTTGGCACTATCATCGAGAAGAGCGGCGGCCGCTTGGTCTGTATGGCTCAATTGCGGGCTTACGCCATAGAGGTGAGGCTACAGTGCATTTATAAGCGGTAGCTTTGGTAATATTTATAATAAATACATTTTTATCAGAAGTATTATTACTATTAGCACCGCGTCTTACTACCCGTTCAGGTTATACGCACTTAGGCTAAATGCGTAATGGTAGGGTGATTGTGAGATTAAATGGAGGACCTACAGTTTAACGTTGAATCCGAACCACGGTGGAGGCCTGGCATTCCTCAAATTCACAAGTTGTGATTAATACACGTCTTTTCAGAGGTGAAAGAAGCGTTCGGCAATCAGATAAATCTGTGCCGGGAACGAGGATTGAACCCCGGACCCCCAGTACCGAAGTCTGACACATTACCCCTAGACCACCAAGTCACTTTTTTTTTTGCCAGAAGTCATTTCGCGAAAAAGTCCTTGAAAATGAGCCTGTATCAAACACCTTTTTTCAATGATTCTACTTTTAGTTTTTTTTTAACAAAGCATCTTACTACCTGTTAAAGGTCATACGCATATGTATTAATTACGCTAATGGGTTTGGGATGAGGAAGGTTGAATTTGGAAGTGTACCCACATTTGCGCGGAAAGATCGTGGTAAACCATTTTGGAAAAACCACACCCAGTACAGCCTACCGGGATTCGAACCCGTATCTTGCGGTCATTTGAAGTTTAGTCTATTACAAAAGTGTCGCATTAGACCTTGGGGCCACCGAAGCAGGTGAGAGCTTCTTTGGATACAAAGCACTTTATAAAGAAAACGTTTTCCATCGATGGAGGTTCACAGTTTAGTATTACATAAGTATACGTACAAATTACAAAATACATATTTTACATAAATCACTCTGTTCCCTTACGGGGTAGGCAAGAAACTGTGCATAATAGCTTAATAAAACAGCTCCGTACTTATCCAGCCACACTAACTTTCTCCACACTTCCCTATCCTTGCATACTCCCTTCGCTTCAAAAAAATCCATACACTGAGTCAGACATGCGCTTTTATTCTTTAAACTCTTAATGTTTCTCTTTTTCACACAACATTTAGCCACTTCTTACATGGCCTACCCCCTCCTTTTGATCCACATACTCTACCTTCATATATTTGTTTCGTCACCCTACACACACTCATCCTCTTAACACGTCCAAACCTACGTAAGACGCTTCTTTCTCATTGACCTGTTGGATTCCCTATAAAACCACACTCCTTCAGCACCTATACATTACTGACTCTTCATACGAGTTTCTCCACAAACATTTATTAGATATCTCATTCCAACTGAATTCACCTGGCCCATTTGTTTTTCTTGACAAATCCACGCTTCACATCCATAAAACAATGTTAGCGTTAACACAATTTTATATCCTGCCATAAAAGTAGTCTATAAATATGAATATATTAATGCGTTTTTTGGGGCAGGTTAGGATCTCGTCCTATGATTACAGTGCCTTCCTCCCGTATTATATTTGACATCCTTATCACCTAGCGCGTACAGATGGAAAATTTTGCTCAAAAAGAGAGGTGGAAATTACTCTCTACTCAGGTCAAAAGGAAAACTTATATAGGTAATTAACATGTGGCTCATCTCCGTATTTTAATTACCACCACACCGCACTGAGGTGAAAGCTTAGTAAATTAATTAGGCCTATATAGCTCCAAACCTCCATTTCATTGTTGCAAAAAAAAACTAATGAATGACTAGAAGTTTTTTCTAGATTCATTTATACTAAATACACACCCAGAATTGTAGTTTTGAAAAGATATACATTTAAAATTAATTTTAATTGTGTTCTTTTATTTTTACCTTGTCTCAATTACTAGCCACTAGGTTTATAAGCATTTCTATTAATTAGAGATGCTGAAGGTAACATTTAGAGGAAATGTACACAAATTTGCGTGAAAAGAAAGAGGAAAACAATTTAGGAAGAAAAATCCTATGCACGGCAGACTCGAATTCAAACTCCAGCCTTACTGTTGCAGTTAAACTAGATTAAATGAGCTTGGCGTTCAGACCGCGTGCCCACCCATACTGGTATTGTACTAAATAGCATGTGGGTATCTTTTTAGTGTTTATATATATAGGCATATATATATATATATATAAGGGATGTGCAAAGTCCACTTCTTCAATTCGAAGCGAACTCGAACCGAATATATAAAGTATTCTCTAAGCCGAATCAAAGTTAGAATATTTTCTTTAGTTGTTTTATGCTTGAAAAAATATTATACTGTGTTTTTTTATATTATTTCATGAACTAAAATTAATTAGAATTTTTTTTTTGTAAAATTGTTTGTAATATGTTTTGTTAACCTGGTAAATCAAGTTATTATCAAAGCATTCAATTCAATTACATCAGATTTATTCCTATAAATATTAATTTGTAAAGTACGAAACATTTCAGAATGGTTGGAATTGAATATAAATTGATAATTTAAGCTGTCAATATTTTCTTTGACGAAGCTTTTAAGAGGGAATTTGTTTCGAAATTAAGTCAAAGTTGATGTTTGTTTCGAAGCAAAGTCAAAGTTTCAAAAAATCGTACACCCCTAATATATTTATATATAAATATATATATATAAATATATATATAAATATATATATATAAATATATATATATAAATATATATATATAAATATATATATAAGTATTTATATATAGAAGTATTTAAATATATATTTTAATAAGTATTTAAAAGATATATATGTAGTTTATGTATAGTATTTTAAAGATATATATGTATGTATATTTTTTAAATACTTTTAAATTTTAAATATTTTAT
Source organism: Timema bartmani (assembly GCA_902151455.1). Lineage (NCBI taxonomy): Eukaryota > Metazoa > Arthropoda > Insecta > Phasmatodea > Timematidae > Timema > Timema bartmani. The sequence goes on from CABFWB010001577.1 coordinate 72,184, forward strand.
TTGTACAGTCCAATTTTCATAGTAAGAACCTTAGCTTACTGCTAGAAAAATTAATAGATCTACTTTCATGTATTCAGGCATCAAGTCGTGTGAATTGAAGCTGTCACTTTTGATAGATATATTTTATTATTTCAGCACTGCGTCTTACTACCCGTTCGATCTATACGCTTATGTACTAATCACACTAATGGTTTTAGAGATTAGGATGGTTATATTTGGAAGAAATGTATCCGCATTTGCGTGGAGGGAGAGTGGAAACCCACTTTGGAAAAACCACCGTCAGTACATCCAACCGAGATTCAATCCTCAATATCCCCGTCATCGGCAATCTAGTCTACTGCGAGAGTAGCACGTTAGACCATGCGGCCACCGAAGCAGGTTTGATAGATATCATCAATACCTATAAAATAACACTAATAACACAGTAATATGTTATCAATAAAGTACTATACTTGTATTTTCTAAATGTTTCTTCCTAACCCAACTCCTACTTTTCTAACGTGCTTATAATTTCCCACGACCGCGCTTATGGTGAATAAATTTGAGATTGACTCGTGCCTCACCAGACATATTATCACGTAGATGTCAAAAATGTAAACGTAATTGAGATTAGGGGAGGGGTAGAAGCATAGGTTCAGTTAACACCCTATTCAATCAAACACGTGTGCTATTTGGTGCTCTGGGAGATTGGTTGACCCCCCGAGAGACTAGACTGTGATTAACGCCCCTAAATTAAAACCCTACCGGGATTAGAAACAAGACCTCTCACCATAGTAAAAGGATAAGTGTAGAAACGCCAGTATAATGTTGACAAGTAGAACCACATCGCTAGCTCTCTCAGCGTCAGTGACGCGAACTAAAAGATTCCAAGCGTGACGTTATACAGCGCGTTTTTTTATTGCGGAATATTAATTAATCAATTACTATATCAAATTCAGTCAAATGTAACTAAATCTATTAGTTCATAAATAAACCACGTTATAAAATGTAAAATCTAGCTAAACAACTCCTTTAAAATAAACGACAAATTGATAACAAAACAGTAATGGTGAATTTTACACAAGACCTCACTCCAGCCCGCCCCGCGTGGTAGTGGTGCTAAAGGGGGTAAAGGGGGAGGGAGTAAACGCGGACAAAGGCACCAACCTCGTCTTGTCTGGTGCGCCTATAAATTCAGGGTTAAAATATCTAAGTGTTTTCCTTGAGTCATTTCTCCCCGAAAATGCGGACACACTTCTTCCATTAGTATAAATATGCTGATAGCACTTACGGATAATTTGCAACGTACTATTTTTTTCAACACCCCGTCTTACTAACTTTTCAGGTTGTACGCATTTGTACTAACTACGCTGTGTTAGAGATGAGGAAGGTTGGATTTAAGTTAAGTGTACCCGTATTTGTGTGGGGAGTGGGATAAACCACCCCAAATACACCTGAGCGATATTCGAACCCCGATCTCTCCGTTATCAGCAGTCCAATCTATTGCGATAGTGACACCCTACACCATTCAGCTACTGAAGCTTCTTAACTTTATTTTAAATTAAAATACAACACTATCTCTTATAATTAAGTTTTATATAATTTTAGCAAATTATAAAAAAAATAAGTCTAAAACCTGAGTGCCTTTTAAACACTCCTACACAAATAGTAGTGAATCAAATTACAACTAAATGGCAAGAGTAGGGTATGTGTACATCTGTGTGAAGGAGAGGGAGGGTATTTGTGAGAGGGGAGTGGGACGCAATAACAGTTTAAAGTTTTAGATACTGTGACAAAAGAGCGGCTTTCACCAGTGTAATTCTACGCCAATGAGTGAGGGAATTAAAGGTGGTTTAGAGTTTGATCCCGAGATATGGTGTGAATTAATTCCTTCGTCTACCAACTAAGCAGGGCCGCCTACAGAGGCGATGAGATCCGTTAACAGACGTCCAGAAATGCCTCGCGTTGTTTAAGAATTGGTTTTGTTAAAAAAAAA
>CABFWB010001577.1:137243-151505 GCA_902151455.1 Timema bartmani
TAATAATAATAATAATAATAATAATAATAATAATAATAATAATAATAATAATAATAATAATATTTTTAAACTAGAACACTATTATTTTTTTTATGTTTGCTTTCTTTCTCTCTGAGAGAAAAAAAACAAACATATTTTTATTAGTACCACCAGAATGTACGTCAATCTTAAAAGCTTATTTATATACTCTGAAATTACACCTGCAAACAAGATACGTCAAATAAGAGAAGAATAAAAATTTGTTGGAACATTTTTTAAATGTAAAATAAGATTTTCATATTTTGTTTCACTTTCTTTATTTTATTTATTATTTGTTTTCATAAAGTAATAAAGAATGCACTAGGATATATAGCAAGTAGATAATAAAATAACATTTTTTACTTCCCTGTCAATGGAAATAACAAAATGTATTTACCTCCAAACCAATTTTTAACCTCAATTTGCGTTGATATTTTGTCTATACTGCTATCCTACCACATTTTTATTACAGCTTTTTAGTTCAGAAGTTTGGAACGAAGCATGTCAGGATTGCGTTATTTGAACCAGAAGTAACAAAACAATTTGTTTTTTTTCAAACTGATAATTTTGTGGTTGTTTCTTTTTTATCTTTCTTTTTAAAATAACATTTCCAAACTAACGCATTTTATATAGAAAAAACTCACTAGCAAAAGCTAAAAAAAATGCTAAATGCTAAAAAAAATATGGTTATTTAAAGTAAAAAGAAGCAAATTCAACAACGGATCAGATTTTTAACATCCAGCAAATACTAGTAATATATTGGGAGTTTCTTGACATTACATTGTACATATATTTTAAAAAGACAATTTTTAACATCCAGCAAATACTAGTAAAATATTGGGAGTTTCTTGACATTACATTGTACATATATTTTAAAAAGACCTAAGATTCAATTAAAAGAAACAAACTAAACGAAGATTTAGTATAGTTTGGGATAGCTAAAACACCCGTCAAAACGAGTGAGGTATTTTTGGCAGATACTCATGGCAGGGTACAGGTTGGATGACACTTATCAGATACTTTCAAAATTTGTAAAGGATTAAAAAAAAGTAGACGCACTTTCTCCATTACTTTTTTTTAGCACCGCGTCTTACTACGCGTTCGGGTTATACGCCTATGTATTTAGTTACACTAGTGTGCTAGGGAGGATGAAGGTTTAATTCAGAGGAATTAAGCCCGCATTTGCGTGGAGGGAGAGTATAAAACCATTTAGGAAAAAAACTTATCAGTGCATTCGACCAGGATCGAACCTCAATCTAACCATATTCGGCAGTCTATTGCAAGAGCAGCGCCTCAGACCATGAAGCCACCAAACCAGGCATATTAATTTTAATCTAACCTTGGATTAGGATAATGCAAGAGAGCAGGGAAGGGCTGACAAACAAAACGAGGCTGACGTGTTTGTCAGTTTCCAATTGGTGTGGATGAAATCTTTACGATTTATGTTGGGGTTATTTTTTGCCTTTTTTTGTTGTTGTTTTTCTCTTACTACCCGTTTGGTTTACGGGCGCACTCGAATTGTGGAATAAAGTATACCTGTCAGCCAGTACACATTAATTTTGGAACAACCTGTAGTCCCATTCAACTACTAACACCTAACGTAAACTAAACTAGCCTAACCTAAACTAACCTAACCTCAATTTTTCATTTTGAACAAAGTAGCTATGAATTTAATTTTTACACCGCAGTTTGTGTAAGAGTATTACCAACCTCGGAAAGTTGTTCCGCAATTCGTGTGCCCCGTGGGTTACACGCGTATTAGCTAATTACGCTAATTTTATAAGAATGAAAAGGGTTGAATTTAGAGGATGTGTAGCCACACTTTCATGGGGGGGAGAATAGAAAAATATTTAGAGAAAAAACACCCTCAGTACGGCCGATTGGGATCTGAGACTCTATCTCCCCATCATTGGCAGTCTAGTCTATCTCGAGGATGTTGCCTTAGACCATGCAGCCACCGAAACGGTTTTACTATTTAAGAAAATAGTATAAACGAGTATGTATGTTGAAGATAAAATTTGGAAGAAATGTAACCATATTTGCGTGGAGGGAGAGTGGTAGCTATTTATAGGGGGGGGGGAAACCTCTTAGCTCACTCGTCCGGGATTTGAACCCCAACCTCCACAGTCACGAGCAAACCACCAGACTGTATGACCTTGGCATTCAGTCCACGTGTCCATCGTTGCAGATGACCTCAAATTGAATGTCCTCCCCTTATCCCGCTCACCGGATTCAAAACAACCTCTTGCCCCCGGTTAGCCGAAGAACTACAATGAGTAAAGTCTGTTCAACGTAGGAATTGTTTTCTGAAAGGCCTTTTTCCCTACCAGAGATCTATTATATAGTAGGATTTTGGTAGGGAAAAAAACCTTTCAGAGAGTAATTCCTATCGTGAATGGAGTATAGAAGGAAGAAGAAACACAATATATTCAAGAAAACGATTCCACGCTATTATTGACGTCATTCGAGGCGCCCATTCGCCCATCTCCACAGCACCTATTTCCCAACCGTAAATTCTTTAAAAAAATATATACAAAGGGGCGAGAGAGGAGGTTAGATAAATAAGGGGGGGGGGAAAGAGGCGTCCTTTTATTGGCGTCGTTACACCATTTTACGTCAGGGAAAGCGACCGAGAATTCTTCCTCTTGGAACCATTTTAATAATTACTGGGCGCCATTTTCCTCCTACCGTTCCCTTTAAGAGTCCGTCACTTTAGCTCTATCGATAGCGCATCTGCCTACTTAGTTAAGGGTATCAAATTCGATTCCCAGACAAGGTCGAAAAAATTTATCATTAATGAAATTGGGTATTATTTTTTCACATTCATTAATTTATGAAAGAAGGACCGGGGAATGTGTTAGTTCTAAAATTGTGTACGTTTGTAAATTCATTAATATAGCTAGCAGATTCAAAAAGTGAACAATAGATACCCCAAATAATAATAATCCAAATATTTAAATAAAATATTTTTCCCACCTTCTCAGAAACTTTCTATCCATCCATTTTATACGAATTTTTAGATAATCAGGGTAAAAATTAGAAAAGTATTATTTAAACGAAATGTACTCGCATTTGCAAAAAAAAAGTGTGAAAAGCCATTTCATAAAAAAACACATTTTAATGTACTAAGCAGAGATTCAAAACTAGACAAGTTTACAGTGACGCCTTTTACCACTCTACCTTGAAGCGGTTAGTAAATAAATGGTACGACACAATCGTACACAATTTCTCATAACTTATTATTAAATTGGAACAAAATTTTTAAAAAATATGTTTTTGGTAAATTAACCTTAACGTTTTTCCTAGAAAATCAAGGATATCGTCTGGTCAATCACAAATAAACACTCTTCAAATATTAATTCCAAACAAAATTGATTTCAGCAAATTTGTTTTAACTTCAAAATTTCAAATATCAGTTATACGTAAATTACCCTCAAATTATTTATATTTAAAAAATAATTAAATCAAATTCTTACTTATTATGAAAGCTAGATAAAAGTTACCCATTTCGAGCTAAATCTTAAAAGTTTGTTTGGAATTATTTAATAGATTTCTAAAATCTGTCAAAAGTAAACTACCATCACATTTTTTTTAAATAAATATATATTATTATTACTTATCACGTAAAAGAGTACCCAGGTATCAATTTAAGGCAACATTGTTAAATATAATTTTTAACACAAAATTTTCAAAAGTCTGTCTCCAGTAAACTAGTAAAAAATCAATCTTTATAAGAAAAACTTTTATATAAAATTATTTATATAGTTAAAATCATTTTGAACCATATCGTTAAAGCCATTTTAATTTTTTTTAAATATTTTGTCAGCCAACTACCCTTAAACGTTTGTTTTCCCAAAATCAATGTATAAAGTTTTATTTGTAATGCCAAAAACTCCCCAGATATAAATTCAAACAAAACTATTAGATCTAGTTTTCGAGATATTCAAATTTTCTAAAATCACTCATCAGTAAACTACCTTTCAACTAATTTTCACCCCAAAACCAAATGAAAGCGTTATTTGCGAGGACAAACACTTCCTATATATCAATTTCAAACAAAATCGTTGGAGCCATTTCCAAAAATTTTGTATTTAAAAAAAGATCATGGATAAGTAACCTGCCCCTAAATTAAAGGCTATGGCTCCCTTGTATGAGGCTAGGGTCAAAATCAATAAAAAAAAGTCTGAGGAATTGTCATATAACATCTATATATTAAGTTTGAACAAAATCCGTCAAAGTGTTTCAGATTTGTAGCCAAATAGGCTATAGATAAAAGAAATTTTTGTAAGGAACGTGCTTTATAATACAGATCAATGGGTGTTACAATAAGTTAATATAACCTCAAAAGTGAGTTAAGAGATAGGTTTATTGTAGAAGATTTTTAAAAAGAAAAAATGTTTAGATAAAAATAAGTAAAAAATATTAGAAGTTATTAAAGATAAAATCTTAAGTAATATATGATAATTACATATACACACAACCACTCTTTGATGATACTAATTATTAAGAATTACAGAACATAATAATTAGTATCATCAAAGAGTGTAATTATCATACATGACTTAAGATATTATCTTTAATAACTTCTAATATTTTTTACTTATTTTTATCTAAACATTTTTTCTTTTTCAATCTTCTACAATAAACCTATCTCTTAACTCACTTTTGAGGTTATATTAACTTATTGTAATACCCATTGATCTGTATTATAAAGTATTATTATTATTATTATTTAGCACCACGTATTACTACCCGTTCGGGTTATACGCTTAAGTACTAATTAAACTAATGGATTAGGAATTGGGAAGGTTGAATTCAGAGGAAGTGAACCCACATTTGCGTAGAGGGAGAGTGTAAAACCATTTAGGAAAACCACCCCCAGTTCACCCGACCGAGATTCGAACCTCGATCTCCCCGTCCTCGAGTGGTCTGGCTCAACACGACTGGCGCGTTAGCCAACTACGCCACCGAGGCGGGTTATTATTATAAAGTACGTTCCTTACAAAAATTTCATTTACATTTCTCTTTACTAAAGTTAAAATGAATATAACTACAAATATAGATAGATAAATATAAACAGATAAGATTGTAAAATCCAATTTATCGGGTTTGGTGGCACATAAAACAAAAGGAGCCATCATAATCCAAAGAACGAATTTATTTCACGTTTAAGATTTTTAGATGAGGAAAATATAACATCATCTCGGAAAAATACTAACCACTTTATTGAACCAATTTATCCATCAAACATGTATTCAAATAAAGCATATAGGTATCGCCAATCACAACAAAGATCATAACAACGTATAATAATTCCAATGGTAATTCAAAACTGGGAATAACAAAATCTACGTCATGCAGGAAAAGGTCACTAGAAAAACATTTCACTGAATAATTCATTATGTATGAAATGGAGGTATCATTAGTTTACAGGATTAATTGATTTTGTTGCGTTAAATAACGAATCACTGGTTAAATATCAAAATATTAATTTGAAATCATGACGAGATAATCAGTTACAGCAATTTAGCTGATTTTTAAATTAGATTTTAATTTACTATTTCTCATTTTCATTTATTTTAGATATTTAACGTGCACTTTCTAAACCGACTGATTATATCAGCACACGATAATTTCTATGAGCGAGAGTGAAAGGGCCTACCAATATTTCGGGGAAAGCTATTTTCACATACATTTTAGGGTACTTTTACATGCCACAATCGATATGGGACCAACGGCTTTACTTACCCTTCGAAGGAAGTTGTGCTACGTATTTTCATCGTGTTAGAAAAATCCATCGAATCCAGCCGGGTTTGAACCCACGAACATTGGGTCCTGAGGCTAACAACATACCAAAATACCACCGAGATCAACTTAAATTTACCAAATATATATTTTATATTATTATTTCCCGTTATATTGACACTGCATGACGGGGTTAGCCAATGTTTCGCTGGAATTCGAGACTTTGGCCCCGAGGGTTGTGACTCTGGTTCGATTCCAAGGTGAGTGCACTGAGTGATTTTACAATTATGTTAANCTGGAATTCGAGACTTTGGCCCCGAGGGTTGTGACTCTGGTTCGATTCCAAGGTGAGTGCACTGAGTGATTTTACAATTATGTTAATTCTAACTTTTCTGCTAAGGCAAATGTTGGTACATTTTCTGAAAAATGTAACTTGTGAAACTTAACCCGGTAGGTTAAATTATTAAATAAACGTCTAATTTTAATTTCGAAAACAAGTATACCTCGTTTCAAAAACCACTTTTAATTAAAATAAAGCCTCACTATACTATACTATACAAAATACGTTTAAAAAACTAAGCCAACGCTTTTTGAGTAAAACATTATTTAATTTTGTAGTACCATCTGGTTCAAAAAAGGAGTCAACAATCCATCGATATCCATTGTCGGTTTCTAAAATATTTCTAAAAACATTTTATATTCAAATAAAATGTGAAAAAGAAAATTTAACTGCTGAAGTGCGCTCTACAATGCTCTTATAAGCCTTTAAAACAATTAGTTTGATTTGTAGAGCATTGAAGGTAAAGAGATATTTTTTTCATATCAACTAAATTCCCAGATTGTATTTAATCACTTAGTGTATTGGATCCTTTTTTTCACCCTCGTAATTAATTGAAGCGATTCCTCTAAAAAAAAATAGCATTCGAAATTTTAAAATAATACAAAAGCCTTAAAATCAAAGAGATTGTTCAAGAAGATGCACTACAAATACTAAAAATAAAAGAATAAATTGATTAGATCTAAATGATTCATGTCATTAGTTCCAAACCCTAAGCATTAATTTTTTTTTTACTCATATGCTTTTGGACAAGCTTATTCCCAAACGATTAGGCTATAGGAAGTGGGAGGGACCAGGGGTGGAGTGTAAGCTACCTAACGTGTAAATTTCTTTTTTTTCTTTTTTAATATTTGGATAAAAATACATTATATTTTAATATGATTGCACTATAACAAGACAAAACATTGAATGTTTATGATAAGCCTGAGCAGTATTTATAATATTGCATTAGTTATTAATGTGGACCTAATTAATTTTGCATTTAATTGATGTATTATTATTATTATTATTATTGTTGTTGTTGGAACTTCAATCATACCTAACTTAGATCAATACAGGTTTATCATAACATAATTTAAGACATATTTAATGAGGTGTCACAATAGCTTAATTTTATATTGTTTTACTTAATGTGACAGTAAAAAAGTATTTATATGTATCACAGTAAAATCAGTATTTTTCCTACTGCTCAATTTACTTGCTTTTGACCCCCCATAAAGAGAAAGTATTGTGATAGTTAAAAAAAATTTAACTCAATATTTTGATAAATGTCAACGTTTCATGACTCCCTGAAACCGGCAAAGTGGTTCTCATGATGCCATCTGTCTGCCTGTCTGTCTGTCTGTCTGTGTATGTATCTGTATATCGGACTAGAGGCGAAGCCATTTTACCAATTGGGCCTAATCTTAGTATCTAGGGTTTTTATAAGGTTCCCCGAGGAGTTTTTGGATTTAGATATCCAACCTTATAATTAATGGTAGTTTACTGAGGGGCAAAAAGAGAACAAATCCATTTTCTCTAAATCAACTTTAATGATTTTAGTTAAATTTAGTTTCTCAGCACTATTTAACATTACAATCAGAATACTATTCTCATTTTACCATGAAAATGACTTTGAGGTTACTTTGTATAGCGATGGCCTAAAATGGTAACTTCGTATCTACAAATATGGTTGAAATGGAGATTTTGAGCTATAAGGTGTATGACATGTCTCACGTGTCTATTACAATATTAAGGTGAAAAAAAATTGCTTCTTCTGCCTAGCGCCAGTAAATACACCCTCGTATCTATTTGGGTTCTGTGTTAATTGTGAAATCCTTGTAATTAATCCCTGTAAGCTTTGACTATCAGGAAATACGAGGTTTTCATTCGAGGCCATCGAAACTCACAATTGACAAATGACTAATTGTTTTTTGCAATGCCGGGAATTGAACCCGGGAGTCTCACTTAGCTCAGTGAGATGACACGCTATTAACCGTGTTAAAATGTCTGATTAAAGTGTGTTTATTGTGGGTGATCATCTCGTTCTATCTTGATAGCACTTAAGATGTGTGCAGCCCATTCCCTTAAAATATTTCAAAGAAAAATACGGAAATAATTTAAGTAAAACAATGCAATTAAATCATAAGAATCAGTGAGAGAGGGAAAAAAAAATAGCTTGGGGATATTTTTATAGCTAGTGAGATATTTATCTTTCTTAGAGGTAGCAATGCTTGTTCTATTTAATGATTCCTTGTTCTCCCAACAGGAGAGCTTCTTTCTTCTTCTTATTTTTTTATTTTTTTGAGCCCTACAAATTCTGCTGATGCGCACGAAAGTCGGGACAAAAGGAAATGACCGATGTAGGTCGACAGTGGGGTGAGGAAGGAAGTGAAAGAAAGAAAAAATAATAATAAAGAAAGGGATAGAGTGTAAGACTAACAAGGGTTGGGGAAATTTTATTTTTGCCAACACACACTTCTTTTCCATCCAGTTCGTTACTCTCTACTAAATTTTTCATACTTCTAGTTCCCTTTCTTCAACATTTTGGTATTATAACTTTCGTCATTCACGATAACCAGAGTAAAATTATTATTATTATTATTATTATTACTATTACTATTATTATTTTTATTATTATCGTCCCTTATTCACACTTCACTTTTGCTTTCACACTTTTAAGGGTTGTGCACTTCAACAAAAAACAAAAAGACATTGAAACCTTCACTTAGCACGATATTTGTATTAATATTATTTTTGCTAGCTTACTTTAGAGCTTTGACTATACAGATCAAAGAATTGAGGTAAAAAAAATATAAAACAAAATTTGAGTGAAAGGAATGTATGTGAAAACAAACTAGATATATTGTTAGAACCAAAATTCTTACTCTATACTTTTAGGTGCCAAACTTTGTTTGTTGGGAGTGTTCATTTCCCGGTAATGGCAAGTTATGATCAGTGCCATTTTGAAAAGGTATTAGCTCGTGAATAAGGTTGATTTAGGGAGGATGGGGGTTAAATGTACTACTTTGGCATATAAATGGGGGAGAAGTGGGGACTCTAAAAATTATATATACCCCGAAATCCCTACAAGCGTTACATTCCTTGATTAAAATTGACTTTTTCAAGACATTAAATGAAAAATAAATATTTGCTTGATATTGAGTTCTAAAAATAATATAATTTAACCCATTAACTAATCGAGCTCAGTGGTCTTAAGGTAAAGTGCTCGTCTCAGGATTCGATGTTCGTGGGTTCAAACCCAGACTGGTTCGACGAGTTTTTTCTTGAGCGATAAAAAAAATCGTAGCACAACTTCCTTCGAAAGAGAAGTAATGTCTCATGTCGACTGTGGGATGTAAAATAACCTTGGAAGGTGTGTGAAAATACCTTTACCGAATAAATTGGTTGACCCTTTCGCACTGGTTCAGAGAAATTCAGTGTGGAACGTAACGGGGAGCCACCGTACTTTCTGGACTCCCCTAGTACATGGGATTTCTACCAGATGGTGAGTAAGCACTAACCAGATGAAAGGCTGAGTGCATACCTAGCTCCGATGGATCACATCAAACCAACCTTCGGGTTGTCGACTTAATAAAAACTACTTATAACTATCGAAATGTATGCTTTATACAAAGTACGCAATCGTCCGAGTCGTACCAGAGTCGTACAGTCACTAAACAATAATGTGTTTCGGCCCCAGCCGTCAATTTCAGTGTTCTCTGACGTTATTAATAATTTTGTTTGTATTTGTTTATTTTAAAACAGTAACCAAACGTTTATGTACCACATTATTAAAATAACAAGAGTATATTCTAGTAAACCCCACTTCCCCTCAAACTCAACGCTCCTTCAAAATTGAATTCAAGATAAGTGCTTACCCCTTCAAGAAATAATAATGGAAGTCTGAATTCGGATGTACTTAAGCAAGACAAATTATTATTTTAGAAAATATTTTAAGGTTGAGAGTAAAGAGCGATATTTATTATAATATGAAAGACCTTGTGAAATTTTTGCTTCAGGTTACAATATTGATACAATTGATAAATTAAAAAACATATATAATTTTTAATTTCAATTGCTAAGTTGAAAAAACTAGAATATGTAATCACATTAAATTACTCACCAAATAGATTATAACAGTTTAAATTCAAGTTTTCAATATTTTTAGTCTATTTATCAAAACTATATTATATATATCACTACGCATAATCGAATATTTATATTTGGTTTCTGTTTTTAGAAACATTTACTTTCAATTTATTCAAGACCTTTTAAATTGGTCTAATATTCTAGTTTTTTCAATTTATCATAAATAATTTTTAATTTCAATTGCTACTATTTTAAGATTTGGATCAATATTGTAATTTTAGCCAATCTATTTTACGAAAATTTCGATGTCTTATATATAATACACCAATTAAATGATAAATGACTAGAAAGTGGATTAAATACTGAACATAGATAGGACATAATTACACCCTACTACCCTACTGTTTACTACATTATAGGTTATAGGTACATTACAGGAATAACATACATGATTAACAACGTGAGTTTATTAATTATGAAACAAGACAAAAGAAAGTACATAGAAATATAGGTTGTAAATATTCAAACCATCCATTGATAATGATTAGATAATTTATATCTGAGTATGAATAGTTATATTTATAACTATTGATGAGAAGCACCTTATTGAGTAATTATTAGCACCTGGGAACACCCTACAACATGCACTATTAGGTAATTGGTGTAAACACTAGAACTCGTAACTCGTTAAAACGGGACCGCAGCTAATACTCCCAATACTGTAATAGAAAATGACACTAAGTTATTTAAAATTAGAGAAAGTGTCGACCAGAATAACCTATTTATTATTTATGCCAGTCTGGCTTACTTCAACATTACATAACATTTAATACCAAGATAAACCTCATAATCTTAGACCTAGATTTAAGGAGCTACAAGGTTAGAAATTAACCTTAGCTAGCTAGCGAGAATTAACTCCTCAAAGAATTAGAAATTACAGTGAAATATGTTCAGTGACGAGAAATATTAAATAGACTTGACACAGTTTATTATAATTAATGATTCCCTCAAGTACGGCGATAAATTCAAACAACCATAATAAAAAAACAAGTACACGGTGTCCCAAAAGTTATTTGAAGTAAATTATCACGTATCTCGTTGCAGTTCTTCCTAAAACAGATGTTGGAAATGTTCCCCCACAGGCTTGAAAAGATGTCTGGACACGCCTATTTTAATGATATACGGCCCTAAGAGGAGATTCCCAACATCTTTTGTAAGAAGAAATACTACGAGGTATGTGATCCTTTACTGCACAGTAAATTTTGGGACATACTGTATAATCTTACTCCTGTACCTCACACTCATTTTTCATTTATTTTACAATTTATTTACTTTGTTTACGTGAGCAGCCATAAATAAATAAATAAAACTAATTGTGATGCAGTTTAATATACATTAAAATTAATCTATAGATCAATTTTCTAAGTATGTTTTAAGTCTAGTTATTGATTTATCGGGCACATTATTCGAACCTAAACGAAGGGGGAAAATTAATAATTGAATAATGGACTTTGTTTCGTCCCAGCAAGTTGTAGATCAATGGAACGGATTAAATTAGGATGGTTCGCATTTATACTAAAATAATTCAGTCCTACTAACACTTACACCAACACGTTTGATAGGCGCTATATTTTGATCAGCAAGTTCTTGGTTGTGATTAAACCGAGTGTGTCTAATAGCTAGGGATTGTATACTGTATCTATTGTTTTTAAATAAGTTGAGATATGCACGCAAATTTGATCTAAAAATTCCAAACTATACTGTAAAAAAGCCTCTTAAATAATCCTAAATTGACTAAAAGTGCTTGAAGTTCTATATATTTGATTTGATTTGGTTTGTCAATAAATATATCCTACGATGTGAAAATATTATTAATTCAAAAATTGCATAATATCTACTCTATTATTATAATTTTGTAAAATATTAAATTATATTTTTGTCAATCCAAAAATATTTTTGAAAACTCTTCAAACTATTCAGCCATTTTATTCCCAAAATATGTATCGTAAATATCTTAGAACTAAAAATCTCTACTAAATACGCAGAAATATACATTAAAAAATATTTAAATGAAGTTGATGATAAAAAAATACGACACGTCACGAACATCTCAACTCAACTAATAACATATGAGTTGATGACGTGAGAATGTGTGTGTCGCGGTTGACAATACGATAATCAGGAACACCTGCCAAGCAAGAACAGGAGCTGAATGAGTGGTGTCGTCTTCTCAGTGTTGAGGTTCGATCACTTCCCATATCTCTCTCTCTCACTCTCTCTCTCGCGTTTTATCATCGGAGCCCTTCAAAACACAACAATGGTTTCTGTGGTGGAGAGAGGGAAGGGGGTTAGACAGACTCGGAGTCCTCATCTCGATATTGCTCTATGCTACAGCGCCCCTAACGGAAGAAGTAGTACATGAAGGAAGGAACTAAGTCCATTTTTGTAAATTTTCAGCGCCCCCAAAAAGAAGAGGTACATGAAGGAAGGAACTAAGTCGATTTTTGTAAATTTTCAGCGCCCCCAAAAAGAAGGGGTACATGAAGGAAGGAACTAAGTCGATTTTTGTAAATTTTCAGCGCCCCCAAAAAGAAGAAGTACATGAAGTAAGGAACTAAGTCGATTTTTGTAAATTTTCAGTAGGAACAAAAACAAACCACATTCTAATTACTTCATTATTTATTTGGATTACTTCGTAATTTTTTTAGAAGTTTTGTAGCTTTCTGATCCATATAGTATGAAAATCATTTTATTTCTTAAATTTTTGGCTTAAAAAAATCTGTTTTTTGACTTGGTTCTTTTAGGCACTAAGTCAGATAAATGGTATGTAATGTGTACTTGTGGAACTAAAATAACCCATCAGAATTCACATATCAATAAGTCAAACGAAAAAATATTTTCATTGCGAAAATTTTACTTCATTTTTGACTTGCATCAGATTTAAAGGTTGTACGCGAGATCAACAAGTTAATAGACAAAGTGATGGTGAAATAAACTAAGTCAATGACTTAGTGGTCTCTTACAATTTGGTTAAAAGCTCAATAGATATTGTTATCATAAGTGATAGCGTATATTAGTACTTACATCACAATAGTTCATCATTCCTTTTATTTAAAAAAAGAGGTTGTGTAAAAATTGTATATGTTTACTTAAATACTTTCATAAGAAAATAATACCTGCAGCAAAAATATAGGTTGGCATTAACATTAAAAAAATCACATTTTTACTTAAATCCTTTTAACACCAATCAATATATCCTCAATAAACACCTAGGATGGCATTTTAAGAATGCATATTTTGAATTTGTTTTTTCATTATAAATCAATGTACCGTCCCCAAAAAAACAAAGGTGGCATAAAACAAAATCCAAAAATGCATTTTTTTACTTAGTTTTTTTCATCACCAATCGTCACCAAATAAATGGGTCGGCATGGGGAAAAATATGCATATTTTGACTTAGCTCCTTTCTGAACGCACCTATTCAAAACCTTCTTTCCTCACCCCACTTCCGCCCCTGTCTCTTTTATAAATCTACATATTTCTATACACACTATTATTTATCTTTCTATTTATTTCTCTTTCGAAGTCCTGTTCGAATAGTATTTCCTCCTACGTTTGTCTTATTAAGACTTTCTTATAGGATTGTCTCTGTTTCTTCCATTTTGTTTTATTTGTTGTCGTTGTTTACTTTGACGAAGGATATGTTTGAATGTTTTATAGTGTGGACTTTTTTTTATTATTTATTTATATAGAACCTAGAAAAGCTATTTGAGAATAAAATAAAACCATTTCTTAATCTGTGGTTGATGAAATTTATGGCGAGGATAATAGCTTTGTTTACAAGTTGTAGAAAGCACGAGAAAATATGACTCGTTAATCTTTCTTAGGGGCTAACAGACAGCCTATCAGTTTTACGAAAATGGATTTATAAGGGGTTTTTATAGCTACTATTAATGAAAACACGAAAGAAGGATAAGAGATTGAAGTATTATATTATAATTAAAAATATTAAAATTAACAATAAAAAACATCTACCTATCCATAAATCTATCAAAAATAAATTATACTAATTGGTTTTATATACTTTACCG